>CABEEJ010005991.1:0-44131 GCA_901482245.1 Timema douglasi | reverse complement strand
GAGAGAAGCAGCTCCTGTACTTCTATGAGTGAGAGAAGCAGCTCCTGTACCTCTATGAGTGAGAGAAGCAGCTCCTGTACCTCTACGAGTGAGAGAAGTAGCTCCTGTACCTCTATGAGTGAGAGAAGCTGCTCCTGTACCTCTATACGTGAGAGAAGCAGCTCCTTTACCTCTATGAGTGAGAGAAGCTGCTCCTGTACCTCTATACGTGAGAGAAGCAGCTCCTGTACCTCTATGAGTGAGAGAAGCAGCTCCTGTGACTCTATGAGTGAGAAACCTCTACAAGTGAGAAAAAACTGCCGGTCCCCTGAACTCTCGCTTATCCACGCTCGACTGTTATACAGGAACATTTAAAAAAAACACATTTCTATTCTTCTTGTAATAGTCCCAATTTTACAGTAATTTTAATTTTATATACATTTTTATAGAAAATTGTCCGTTACTTTGGAATATTATGTAGATTATCTGCATACTCATCTAGGTGACCTGGTTTCAATTCAGAGCATGAATTAAGATTTTATCTTTGGTGAAATATCTGTTTCGTCCTACAATGATGAATTAAAATATAGAGACAAGATTTTGTGTCCCTTATGTGATAAGCTATTCAATAAGTCTTATACGGATATAGTCAGTCCATTTGAAAATCACGTTATATACATCAATAAAAAATAAATCACCTTAGGTGAATCCAATCAATTTTTCATCGACGACAGAGAAAGTAATCAAAGACAAGTTTTATTAATCTATTTTTATTATTAACGTGTTGGTGTTCCCGTTCTTTGTACGGAGTTCTATAAGTAGCTTCGTTTATTTATGGAATATAAATAGAACCAAACGTTATATAAATCAAATCCTAGTTTATTTTATAGTATTTATCCTTTAATAATTTAAATAATAAGAATAAATGAGAACAATAGGCTGGTTTACTAAAATATAATGCTAAAATAAGGACTTAACATAAAAATGTGCTATCTTTGCCTAAAAGATATAAAAAAATAAGATAAGTAGAACGAAGTAATATATTTTATAGCAAAAAAAATAGGAGAAAAGAGTATCACAGTTTAACAACCAGAATACATAAAATAAGGGACTGTTAAAAATACATATTCGTTGCCTCTGAAATTCATATCCCTTTATTTTTAGGAACAAATTTTATATTTTTTATTGTTTTTTATTATTTGGGATGGTCTTTGTCACTACTTGAAAATATATTAATTTTATATAATAACACTTTTTTTCTATATTCTTTGAAATTTTACCTACCACCCACCTGCCCTCCCCGACTAATTTATTAACCCTTCTAACAAGATGAATATTTATTTTTTAATTATTTCAAATTATTTTAGGTTGTCCCTATACAGGAAAGTCAATATTTCAATGGTTGACATTACAGAAAGTGTTATATTCTATTACTATACTAGGCTTGGAAATTTTTGGGGAAGACACACTTCTTCCTATTTTCCATTTCTTCAATTAGAAACTAAATTTTAGTTTTCAGTCTGTATTTATAATACTTGCATGACCAATTTAAATCTTCTAATACAGTAATAATTAGTAATTTATATTATTAATATAAATACTAAAATAGAAATACTGCCTCTAATTAAAATTTAAAAACACCTATTTAGAAATTTGAAACACTAAGTTTGTTGAATAGGTCATGAAAATTTCTAAACTACCATTTATTGTCCTTTCCCCCCAAATTCAACTCTGTATCACTTAGAAAATTCAAATATTTAAACCTTATTAAGGTATTTGGAGGTATATCAAGATACTCCCAGCAATTTCTTAGCCATCTCTAGTAAATATTTGTATTATTTTAATACCATCCCATTATTTTCCAAAGATTCATTCTAAAATTTAAAATCATCACAACTTTATGGTTGTTTAGAGTGGTACATTTAGCTTTATGCTGAATGTTGTTGAGTAACATACAGCAAGAGGTTGTTTCAATTAGATTGGAAAATGTTGAATCCATCCATTTAAATTTTACTAACTCCAATTATAAAATGTCATATTTTAACACCTGTATGCCAAAAATCGATGTTCTACAACACCTAAATTATTTGTATATTTATAACTCCCCACTCCAATTTACTGGAGAACTATTTTGAGCTCTCCCATATTTAAACATTTCATATTGTATGCGTTGGTCCCTCTCTGCTTGCCTCGTTATTATTATATACATATTTTAATGTTATACCATACGGTAATTGTTTTATTATATCAGTTTTGAAAATTCGTGGTATGGGGGCCGGGGTAGGAACCTTGGCCTTCTCCAATTTCAGATATTTCAATTTGAACATTTATAAGTTGGTTTGTGGTGGCTCTTTAATCTTACTGAGATATTTTATACTATATACGCGTATATTTATACTAGATGTATACTCGTATATATACACTCTTTATATATATATACTTGTATATTAATATAATACATACACTAGTAACTATTATATATTTACACTTATATATTATATATAGACATATACTGGTATGTATCTATCCCAAATATAATTTGATAAGCCTGTTTCCGGCAATAGAACTTACAAGGAAATTACTGAAGAAATTTTGACGAACGACCTTTCATTTTAACTGTTAGGAACTCATGATGTCAGGAAATTAAGAGTTTTCCACGAAAACGCGATTTTCACAAATAGTTTTCAGTTCTTCATTCTTTGTTTAGTCACCATGGAAACCGTTAATTGCTATTTGGTTGAAAATCTCTAAATAAAATATATCTCTTTGGCTAAAAAAAAATTACTCAATCTTTATTTATGGTTACAAACACATCATAATTCTCTCTTTGGATGAATATTTCTCTTTGGATTCTGGTCATAGCACATCTAAATTGAGATTCATAAACTGGGGAAGCCTTTTTTATTTGACTGCTGTTGTCGTTAATTCGCATTTAAATCAATGATATTGAGAATAATTCGAAAATTAAAATGTTAAATTTTTGAGTTTGTGAAAATATTGTCTATATTTTGTTCCACGCATAATAAAATGATGTTTAAATATGTCTTGGTATGTATTATAGTTGCAAAAACGATAAAATGATGATGAAAAGTCTTTAAAAATAGCCTTTTTAACTAAGTATGAGTTTTAGTATTCATAATTTTTTCAAATAATAGGTTTTGATGTTCACTTTAGCAAATAGTAAAAGAATTCAAATAGATAAGTGAAGCTATGCTTTCATTTTACAGCCTTTCTGAGGATATGATATTTAAAAGTAATGTTTTGTGTAACTCATCCCTCTTTTAATATTCTTACAAATACAGTAAGTTCAGCTACCATTCCATGTTGTTAATTAATTTTGAGGGAATGATATCATAGTACGGTAGTGTTTTGTATTGAGTACCCCATCTATATTTTCACATTCACTCCATCTGAAACTCACTCACGCTATCCCACACTCTCTCTCACTCTTTATAACACAATTTCTTTCTCATTATCTTTTGTATTACCTCTTTCTTATACTCTCTTTCAAACGATCTCTTTCTTTCTCAAACAATATCTATCTTTCAAACGATATATCTATCTCTTTTTCAAACGCTCTCTCCCTCTCAAAATTTTTATCTCCTGAACGCTCTCTTTCTCTCTTAAAGCTCTCTCTCTCAAAATCCTTCTTTCTCAAACTCTTTCTCAACTCTCTCTAGATCACGCTATGTATGTTGATGTTAAATATATATATATGATCATATATGTTGTTATGTATTATAACCTCAAAAACGTTATAATGATTTTGAATAATGTTTAAAAATAACAATTATACCTATCCAGGGATGAGTTTGGTGTTAATATTATTTTCATATAATAGGTTTTGATGTTCATTTTGTTCAAATAATGGCTGTTGGTGTACATTTTGGCAAATAGTAACACAATATAATAAATACATAAGTTAAGCTATGTGTTCATTTTACCGTTTAACTTAAGGAAAGTATATTTATAAGTAATGTTTTTTATACCAGCTCTAGCTTTTCCTGACATATAGACTGAACAGGTATTAAGCGCGGTGCTAAAAAGATAAAAAATATATATTCACGTTCTTACAAATATAGTAAGTTCAGTTATGTTTCCATGTTGATAATTAATTTTGAAGGAATGATATTTCAAACTAGCGTAATGTTTTGAGTACCAAATCTCTTTTTATTTTACATTATCTCTATATCTGACACACTCTCACACACACTCACACACTCACACTCCCTCCTCATAATACACACACACACACACACACACACACACACACACTATATAACACACTCTCTTTCGCATAATCTTCTCTCATTCTCTCTATCACACTCTATAACCTCACATACATTCTATCACACAATTTCTCTCAAACTACCTTTATTATATTCTCACCTCTTAAGCTCTCTCTTGAACTCCCTCTCTCTCTCAAACATTTTCTGAAATCACTCTCATTTTCTCTCAATCTCAATCTCATTTTCTTTATCTCACTCTCTCTAAGATGCACTCTTTCAATTCATCTCCCTAACTCTATTTCTCAAACACATTTTCTTTAAAACTAGCTCTCTAAATCACTCTCACTCTAATTTTATCTTTCTGAACTAATCTTTCCCTATATAGCTTTCTGTTTCAAACTCTCTCTAATACACCCCCTTATATTTTCTCTTTCTTTTACACAATATCTTTCACATATTTTAAACTCTTTCTTATTCACACATACACAAACATACACACACTTACACACTTTATCATGCATTCTTCTTAAACTATTCTCTTTCTCTCCATCATATAATTTCTCTCATTTTCTCTCTCACAAACACTCTCTCTCTCTCTCTATCTTTAACTCTCCTCCCAGTATTTCCCTCCTTAACACATAAACATACTTTCATTATCACTCTCTCACACTCACTTGATCTTTTCAATTGATCATTCTCAGTCTCTTACACTCACTTTCTCACACCTCACACTCACCCAAACACACAAAATCACACACTCAAAAAAACACTTAGACTAAAATTGTCACTGTCAGATTTTACCACCCTATCATATATATATATATATCTCATATATATATATATATCTCATATATACAGTAATTTATTAAACCTGTTACCCGCCTTGATGGCGTAGTTGGCTAATGCGCTAGTCGTGTTGAGCTCGACCGCAGAGGACGGGGAGATCAAGGTTCGAGTCTCGGTTGGGTGAACTATGGGGGAAGGGTTTCCTAAATGGTTTTCCACTCTCCCTCCACGCAAATGTGGGTGCAATTCCTCTAATTCAACCTTCCCAATTCCCAACCCATTAGCGTAATTAGTACTTAAAACGTATAGCCCGAACGGTTAGTAAGACGCGGTGCTAAATAATAATAATAATAATAATAGCCCTGTTTCTTGTGATTGAAATTACGAGAACATTACTGAACCAATTTTGACACACGAACAATCATTTTTAATTATAGGGATCCAGTATGTTTTAAAAATAATAGTTTTCTACAAAAATTTGATTTTATCAGAGGATTTTCAGTTTTTCCTTTTTTGTTTATTTCACTATGAAACCCTTATTTGTGCATGTTTATATACCTGTAAATAAATTATTTATCTTTGGTTAAAAAAAATAACTCAATACTTATATACGTTGTTCAGTGGAATAAATATAAAATGGTTGCAAAAATCTATAAATATTAAACAAACCATACCAATGATAGTAGGGTATAAATATATAATTTTGTTTGTACGGATAATTTTCCCTCCTCTTGTATTATTATTATTATTAATAGAACCGCGTCTTACTACCCGTTTGGGTTATACGCACTTACGCTAATGTGTAATGGTTAGGGTGATTGTGAGATGAAATGAAGGACCTACAGTTTAACGTGGAATCCGAACCACGGTGGAGGCCTGGCATTCCACACATTCACCTCCTCTTGTAACTTTAGCGTGGACTGCTAATATGAAAATGTTACTACCCGCCCCTAAACCAGCTTATTTTCATAGAATTTATGCAATAGAAATACCAATATAACCTGCCAGCTTTAATACTACCCCAAATCTTCTTATACTCATTGACTTCCAGCAATATTAAAGATGACGATCTTACTATTTGTATATAGGTCTCTACTCACGAGTTTATCTGCCTGAAGTAGAACTATGTGCAAGTCTAACCTACTCCCCCCTAATACTAGAATGAAGAGAATTCCAAAACACGATAGAAATGGTGCAGCCCCCTGTTATTTCGACAAAGAAAGCCCTCAATGCTCTGATTGGCCAGTGCTGTACTCATATGTTTGTACACCTGGTTTGGCTTACGTGACCTTAAAAGCATAGCTCTACACCTGGTCGTCTTGTGATTCAAAATCAGCAGCAGATGTTCAAGACAACAAGAAACCGGCCTACGTGATCAACAAATAGACGACTTTCCACCAGATGTTTGCAGATGACGTAATTACCAAGAAAAACTCCCACCTTACCACCCGGAAACTAGACATATATAACTAGGGAAGATAGACAATCAAAAATACTATTACGTTGTCTACTTCCACGAGAGATCCTATTGAGGAATAGGACGTTATCTAGCCAGGGTAGTTAATAATGTCTTTGTTTAAATGTTTAAAATATAAATTAATGTGATTGGTTTGAATATCTTAAAATACTTTGGTATATTTTGTCATGGAAATCTGTCAGTGTAGGCATCGGTAATGTTTAGCTAAAAACTTTAATTTAAAACGTAAATTCTGTTATGGAGCACTCAATGCTTCCTGTTGCCACTTGGGCGTTAGTATATAAGTATTTTCTTGGTTTAAAGAGATTGTAATACTATTGAATTAATTGTGCCGTGCTTTAGGCGAAAATTGTAACTACTATGTGATCAATCACCCCACTTCGGGCGTCGATTGAAACAATACGGATTAATTACCTGATATAATAATGCTGTGATGATGTTTAAGTTGTCTAAAGCTTCGTGATCGAGCGCCTATCATCACTGTACGGAAAATATACCGTTTAACCAGCTGTCTATAGCTCCGTGTTCGAGCAATAATTAAATTGGTTTATTAATAAAATTGAAGAAAGAGAACTTTTGATGGCTGTTTATTCACACACGGTTTATTAAAATAACACCTGTTAATTACGTATACATATTCCAATTATATGTTTTATATTACTGCACACTTGTGATATTAATGTAGGTTATTTTATACTGTGTTAGACTGATTTGCGCGTGAGCGGGATCTCGTTGGAGATGTTTGGATCCCGGAGATGCCTTAAACATACGCACAATGGTTTATATATGACATACCCCTTGCCTTTATGCTCCCCTCATCAACAGTGTAAAAACCAACTAATAGAAAGAGTTCTGGCGACAGGTTTTGTGAACGATAGCTTCTTATTGGTATAGGGAATATGCGTCTTCTGCCAAATAGGCTCTACTGCGAAGTTGTTCCTCTTAACAGGAATTGACGCAGTTGTTCTTTTAACAGGAAAGATGGTATAAAAATTATATTTTAGTGGTGAAATACTTTTCACATTGTTTCTAAGAAGCGCGTGTTTCTTCATGGATGAATCTTAAAATCTTAAAATCTTAAAATTTATAGTAATCCAAACCAATATCATTACAAGATAGCCACATTTTTGGTTCTCTTTATGTCTTGCAATATTTAGGTTTAATATCAAATTTTAGTGGTCATTAGTAATTTAATTTTTTTAAATTGATGATGTTTCTTATGTTGGTTATTTTGAAAACGTATTTGCTTTGAAGTTAATGTTAAAGTAACTTATTTTTGTTGTTTAGTATGGTTTTGTCTTTAATATTCGCTGATTCTTTTAGGCAAAATTACAAGATCTGTAACGTAACTTTTTCTAGTCTTACATTAAATATTTAAATGAGGAAATTTTGTTTAATTCTTTAAAAGTGACCAGGGTAATTGTCCCGCGAAGGTTTGAGTTTAGTCGGGAAGTCAAACCTTTGTGCTCTAACGTAAATGACTGATGCAATATTTAAATTTATTTCATAAATTTAAACCGGTTTTTTCTTTATTCACTGATGTGAATCTGACGCTTTATGAACTATTTAAAAGAGGATCATTAAGTTCTTTGTGACTTTGTAACCTTGTTACAACAAAACATGGGATGATTGTAACAATCACCTATTCTGTTCCTGTTGACTCGCTTAGAATGGACTTCAAATCACGAGACACATTCCACAACACGCAATACATTCAACTGAGCCGGTGTTCGAGACTCACCACTGGCGGCACGAAGAGGTCTCCCCCTTCCCCCTTCGTCGGACAAGAAAACAAGTGAACATCGCAGACGCCCCCAACGAGCAGATTCTGGAACCTTTGATAGACTATGTTGTGCGTTTTGCCTATGCTCCAGGAATCTCTGGCTGGTTCTAGATCTTCCACCCCCCCTATCCCTCCACTCTGAGAGCACATGATAACTTCAGGGTATAAAAGTATTGAGGTGCAATGAGTTGGCATGCATTATACTCAGGGCTTTTAGGAGGTAAGAATCTTACTTCTTAAGTGGGCCCCTCTTGTCTTACCAAAATTCTCTTTGGCTTCAAATCTTTCTTGTATTCAAAATTCAATGTTTCGGACTTCTTATAAATTATATATGTATATACTTTATTTATTTAACGAGTAGTCATGACGGCGGGATATTGGCACTCGTACTTACGACTATGGTAATTATAGAGGGAACCCATCTGGCTCTCTTGTTAATGTTTCAAATTTCCGCTTCGTGGAAAGTTTCGCGCTCCGATTCATTTCGTCTTGGAGGTCGCAAATAATAGATAGTTATGGTTATGTTTCTTCTGCATAAACAAATAGGTGGTTAAATATGGGGCCGCGAACTATCTAAGAGAAACGCGGCAGTGTTTTGTAATGTTTATTATTTGTATACTTAGGGTTGTCGGTGAGTCAGGACAGTTCCCGTTATGTTTAATATATTTATATACCTAGGAATGTTAGTGAGTCTAGATAGCTTATTGTTACGTTTAATGTATATATATATATATTTATGGTTGTTAGGGAGACTTGGGATAGTTTATTGTTATGTTTAACAAATATAAGCTTATGGGTTCTTAATAGTGGGGCCGCGGGCCACCTAGCTCACAAATCTCTGAATGGGGTCCAACTTATTGTTTAAAGGGTGTAGTTACTATTGTTGGGCTCGGGACCTTGGTATTTATTTTGGTGCTAATATTATGCCTATTGGCTGCTTTAGCTAACACTGCGGGTCTTGGCTCCCTTTGGGCTATGCTAGAGCTTGGGTCGAGTCTGAGCTATTATTTGAGAATTGTAGCGTTCAATGTATGTAAGGAGACCAATTTATTAGCAATTTTGGGGTCACCCATTGGCGGTGCCATTTCTAGGGTCTTAAGATAAGACAGAAAATATTTTGCTATTGTTGTATTGCCCTCCTGGTCGTGGCATGAGTTTATGTGTTACTTTGCCCGCCTGGCGTATGTTGCCACTTGGTGTTTAAAAACTCTAATGTTCTGCTCCCCATCGAGCTGTATTGTGTTTGAATGAATAAAAATTATAATTCTCTTGTTTCCACCTCTGTCCATTATTTGATTGGGATGATGAGGGAGGGTTGAAACTTTGTATAATTTTTAGGAGTTAAAAATTTAACGTAAATGTATGGTGCGATATTTAAATTTCTTCCATAAATTTAAAACTGTTTAGTGTATCTACTGGTGTGAATTTGACGCATTAGGCTCATTAAACGCTTTGTAATTTTTGTAATATTTAGTAATTTAGACTATTGACCCTTTTGATTTGATTTTATATTATTTCACTGTGGTGAATTAGAAGTTTGTACATCATATAGAAAAGTTTCTTTAAATAATGGCAACTATTTTGTTTATTTCATTGGTCTCCTCAAGACAAGTTTATCTATTTTAAATTATGAATCGCACTGCATATGCTATAAATTATTGAGATTTTTTGTTTTTCAACACCCTTAAGTAAAACCTGTAAGGCCATGCAACTTGTTGTTTTAACACTGTTACTTTGAATAAAACTCAAATATTTCTTTAACCTGCAAATGTTTTATTTTTATATATAATTATTTCCTTTAGAGATCTCCCTCCTCCTTTTTTATTATATTGTGGCCGAAACTAAATAGAGTGATAGTGGGGCGGTACACTCTTTAATTTTGAATATTTTTTCTGATCACAAAATGGCTGTTATAATAACAGGTACAAGACATATTTTATCCATATATTTTATTTGAGGGAATTTATTTCCTTGACTGGGGAAACATTAATAATGGTTATTGGAATATCGTTACCGTCAATTCGCATTTAACTTAACAATATTGATATAATTTGCAAAATAAAAGGTTAAGTAGTTTAATTAGTAAAAATACTCTCTCACACTCTCTTTCAAATACACATACACTCTCTCTCAAACACACACGCTTTTAAAAACTCCTTCCCACACACACACACTCCCTTTCTCTCTCACACTCACTCTATCACTCACTGTCACTCATACACATATCTTCTATTTCCCACTCTATCCCTTTCACACACTCTTTCTCACACTCACTCTCTCATACTCACTCACACACTACACACTCACTCTCATCCTCACATTTTCTCTGAAAAGCCCATTTCCGGTAAATTAAATGACGAGATGAACTGATTTTACAAACCGTCACTCATTTTAAAGGCAAATAATTATCAGGATGTTGGCAAAATATAAGATTCCAAAAAATCCAATATTCCTATAAAATTTATATATTTTCTTCTGTGCACACAATGGCACATCTGTACATTTATTCTTTGCTTACATCACCAAGAAAACCCTGATTTGTGTTTGATTCATATCGGTAAATAAAATGTTTCTCTTTGGCTAAAAATAACAACACAATTTCTACTTAAGTGGTAAGGTACAACAAAGAGGTAAAGAGCTGGGAGAGGTGTCGTATTAAAGTTATAATCGTAAAGTGAAGAAGAAGAACTTAATTTTTGCTTAAAATTAAACACTGAAATATCAAATTCAATGGATAGTTGTCTTTGACGAGAAAACCTTTAACTAAGAATGTTGAATGAGGCTTCATTTTATAGAATATTTCAAAGTAAATAAAAGCTTTTGATACATTTTAGCGCGATAATTCGCAGCCATCAATGCAACGACCCACTGGTTTTATGTATAATTTGACAATCCCATTTCCGATAATAGAAACTACGAGGTACTGGTTGAACCGAATCAAATGGTCTCTCATTTTAAAATTTAGGGGTCCAGAATGTTGAGAAAAATATTAGTTTCTAACGTGGTTTTATACTTGTAAATAAAATATTTATCTTTGTTTATAAATAACAAATCCATTCAGACTTGAGTGGTTTAGTGCAACAAATAAATATAGGGCTATCAGAGGGGTCGTTTTAAACGTCTCATCGAATCGAAAAAGGGGAAAATATATTGTTTGTTCTAAATTAAACATTTAAAGCTAAAATATATGTGAAGTTGATAGTATTTGACAAGTTAACTTTTAACTAGAATGTTGAGTGAATACTTATTATTTAAATGTATTCCCAATATAAAATTAAATAAATTTTAGGGGCATAATCTGCACCTATCATTGTATTGATTCACTAGTCCTATATATAATTTGATAATCCCGTTAGCAGTATTTTAAATTACGAGAAAACGGTTCAACAATTTTTAATAAAGAAACAGACATTTTAAAAATCAGGGGTCCAGTATGTCGGCAAAAATAGTAACCTAAAGCTAAAATATGAATACAACTTTAAGGTAGGAAAAAAATTGTTCACTTGCCAGGCAGATATAAATATTATTAATAGTAAACAAATAAACACTGAAATTAATAAATATATATATTGAAAATATAGTTGGGGCTAGAGGGAAGGAGATTAAAATTTCCAAAACCAATATATTCAACTATATTTCTGGTGTTAGAAAACTTAAAATCACCAAGCAAGTATAGGAACATATCCTCATAATTATGAAAATCTGAAAATAGCTAATTTTTATACAGAATTTTTGAATATTTTTGGTAAACATTTGAGATGAGGTAGAAAATTAAAACTTTGCAGAGAGAGAGATAACTCTGGATGATCAAATGTATCTTAACGTTTCAAACTGCTCATATTGATTTTAAATAAGGAGTTAGCTTGTCAAAGTTTTCAAAAATTCATAAACGAATACTTCATATTGTGGTACAAACTTACAATTTGGTGTGCATGTAAATATACAACTTCGAAAAAGAATACAAATGTGAATAATAAGTGAGTTCAAAATGATAAAAGAGAGAATAACTGGAAGTTTATAAAAAAAAATTAGGTTTGATAGAAATTCCAAATTTGGCAGAAGTTTAGAACAGCTCCAGGTAAACAAATAAGATATATAATTTTTAATGTCCAAGCGGTAATTAGAGAAATTAGTTTGATGTGGGCAGCAAGGGATTACAAGTTCTATAACTAAAATATAAAACTACTTCTCTATTTGGTGTAGAGTTGAAATTTCCCAACCATGTATTGGAACCATTCCAAATAACTATGAACATATAAACATATAAAATTTACAAATGGAGCTCCAGGAAATAGCAAAAGAAGTGAAGGTTTAGGGTTTGTACATGTAAACATGATATTTAGGTAAGATAGAAAACTTTAATTGGTAAGGTATGTAAAGGTATAATTTCACATAACCAAATTAAATTTAAAAACAATTGTTTATTAGGTGGCTGGTGGATTTATTTATGTTCATATCTAAAGAATATATTATTTTCAAAGTAATAAATTGTTAAAAAGTTTAGTTGGGTATAAGTAACACCTTGAACAATATAAGGGTGTAGATTTTTAAATCTTAGATACATTATCGTAAAATAGAGAGGATTGGTCAACTAAAAAATTCCAAAGCTAATATAAACAATATTTTTTGTGAAAATAAGTAATTTAAATTCTGGAAGGTTGAATGGCATCAGAACTCATAGAATTTCAATATTGGAACTAAGAAATGAAAGTTATTTATATTATATACCTAATATAGAAAACTATTTTCAATATTGTAGAGTCCAAGTTTATAGGCATGTAAGAGAAGCACATAATATATCCAAATAGCTTTTAATTATTCAATTGAGAATATGGGGAAAGGGGTGTAAATCGACATATATTCCAAATAATAAGAAAATTGACATTTTAGCATGGAGGAAAATTAAATTCAACAAGTTGGTAAGAGGACCACTCCAATAACCTTGAAAGTTGTGAAATTTGGAAATTGAAAATCAATTTTAAAAATAAGGATAAGCCTAAACTGATAACTAAAACCTTCTCATTATGTTAGAAATCACTAATATTGTTAACGGAAATTTAAAACTTTTGAAAATAAGATGAATATATAAACCAAGTATTATCTTAAAACAAACTTATTTATATTACGAACACATAATTAAGATTGAAGTTATAAACTAGCGCCTATATAGGAGCAACACAATAGTTCAAATAAGCCAATTATATCAACATAGCTTGCGGACCATGATTATCTTTGTAAATTTATGAATATCGGTTTTTAAGATGTTTCTGTATCAGATTATATTACATCATCCAAGCTCTTTGTTGAAATTTCCAAAATGTTTCTATAACTTTATAACCTTGTACATTACTTCGTATAATTTATAAAATGATCGATCTTAAGCTAAATATTGCGTTGGCAATGGATGGATTCTGTTTGTTCACTCAATTTCGGGATTAGTCAATATTTTATTTCTAAAATACATTGAAATTTATTAATTGGTGTATAATTGTTTGTGATGGCCATATTTAGTTCAGGATTGCATACGTAAGAACAATCAAAATTATGTAAGCCTGTTTATGGATGTTATAATTTGATAATGTTTAACGAGGCTTATCTGTGTTAAGAAGGGTTAAAATATTAGTCCTAAATACTTGATAAAACCATCTTAATGTTTATGAGTTTAATATAGTTTTTATTTATAAAGTGCACTACTCAAATAATATACCTGAAATAATTTGTTAGGTCAACATCTTGGTATGCAAATTCAGCAAAATGTGTTATTCCATTCTCAATATCTACAGCAGTATTGGTGATATAGTCGTTAGAAACAGCTGCTAAAATACTTTCATTGATGTCTTCATCAACTTCACCTTCTTCAACCACGACATTCTGAGTTAGGGATCTGTGAAGAGTAAAGTAATAATAAAAATAATTAAGACACCATCAATCTATTTTATATGTACTGTACATGTAAATTATATCCAAACAAATATATTATATTTTATACATACGATTTATAATATATACATATTGTATATAATAAATAATAATATAGTTTGTATACTATATGTGATTTATAATGTACTATTTTAAAATATTATTTCATATTATATATAGGATATACTAGATGTATAGAGTTTCATTGAACAAACCCTAAACATTTCTTAATTTTAAGAAAATAGTTTTAATTTTTAAATAGATGTACACTATAACGAAACAGTACATTTTGGTAGAACTCACAAAATGTAATCAATGTAGGATGAAATTTATCATCATTTAAATAATTTTTTAAGATTATTATTAGAAAGGAACTTATTTCTAAATATATATTTACCGTTCTCTTATGCCCATATAACTGACCTATAGATTTAAATATCCCTATCCATAAATATTCAACAATTTATCAAATAGTTACACACATATATGTATAGGTAAATATATTATTAGAAATATATATTTATAATTATATTGTATATTTAAAATATACATACATAATATAAATATATATTTATAATTATATTGTATATTTAAAAATATACATACATAATATATATATATATATATATTTGAAACTATTCTGTGGAGAGATAAAAATCGTAAGATAAGTGATAGGAAACTAACATAAAATTTTATATTATTCTAATTCTATATTTTTGAAAATATTTACTTTTCATAGCTATAAATAAAATTAAGATTCAAAATTAAAATTTTGCAGTTATATAAAAGTGATATAATATTGTGTAAGAATAAATTAAAGCTTTCAGTATTACCAGGTAAGAGTTGCTCATATTGATACCAATGAATAGAAGGTAATATTCAGAAACGTAACACTCCTTGGTGCTAGGGGTGTGACCACACTAAGGTCCGCAAAAGAAAAAAAACTGTATTATTAATTTTTTCCAAATTACTATATGCCATAATTTATATGGAATTAAATAATTATGATTAATTTTGTGACCATGTATAAATAATATCATGATTATCATATCAACTATATTAAGATGGAAATTTTCAATACTATAATAAAAGATACATTTATTTTCATTATATTTGACACCACATATAATAAAAAAATATAATAAAATGTATCAACTTAGTTCAGTAGCTTTGTGGTTTTACATGTAGCTTATAATTGATTTTAGTGGGGAGAATTTCAAACATGCTGGAGATAATTTTAATCTGTGTTAGTGGCTGTCAGAAACTTATTTAAAAACAAATGGCAAAATATAAATATTTTAAAATACATATTAATGTCAAGGCTAGTATCAACTTTAGAGCAAAATATGTGGCTACCGTTATGATGAGTAAATTCTATCATAAATATGATATATATTTATTTATTAATGAGTTGGACGTTTGGTACTTTGATTAATATAGCCATTATCTAAACCATAAGAGTTATTTTATATAGTCCCTATTAAAATTTCTATATTAGATAAACAGAAGAAAAGTTCAGAGACACCATTTAAAAAAGAGAAATATAGATCTGAAGTGTTTTGGATTTATGTGTATAAAAGATAAATATCACTTTACTTGGTCCAACGCTGATGTACAAATGTTTTTTTAAAAATATATAACGAACTATCATTGTGTTCCAGGTCAGTTGTTCGTTAAGGTAGGTGGATTAACTTTGTTCACTGTTCGCTCAACACAAGCTTTTCTAATTAACCTTACTTTGCTTTTACAAACAATGTTATTCTAAAAAAAATCCTAGAAACAATTAGAAGAGTACTTAGAACACGAAATAGCACCTTATGCCACGCCATTCTTTGAGGATATCAGAATGCGAAAAGTAGAAAAATCAGCCCTGTACGACACGTCTTCATCCTTTCAAAAACAAATTGATCATGAAATACTGTGCATGTACTACAAGGAGTATTTTTGTTCCACAAATTGGTTGGGCAGCAACATTAAGCTTATCTTGCGTTTTTTGATAAATACGTGGAGTGGGTAGAAATACATTTTTCAACAAATATAATAATAAATGTTTATGAATACTCGGAGAATACCCCAGCAAAAAGACTAAAACTGCTGTGAGTTTGCATCACTGTTTGTAAATTGGTTCATCTACAGATGATAATTTTGATGACAAAATAGTAGCAACAGTATCCAAAAGGAATTTATTGTCAAACAATAGGAATAAAATTCTATTTATTTGGAAACTGGTCACATCATTAATATTTGAATGATGCACAGTCAAGTGAGCTGCTAATGATGCAGGTACATTAATTGTTGCGATTGAAGCATCAAATCACTACGGCATTAATTTATAGAACATTCCCTATACTCTGGTGAATCATGATCTAACTTTTTTTTTTAATGCTGGAAAATAAAAATTTAAGAGCAGAATGTATGCAACCCACAGCACCAATTTGGATGCGTCACTTAGGCACTGTCTCTTTTGGTTTTTACATTATTTAGTGTTTGCAATAATTCTTCCGTATCATAGAGGCAAGATAAAATTAATAAATGAAGTGTGTAAAGCTTATAAAAAAAGGTTTAAGTCCCACAGAGGGATGATAATGTTTTCAAGGACCTAATTTCATCGCAAGAGATTATCGAAATAGCAGGGGAACCACTTCTACTTCTTCTTTATGGAGACAATTACGTTTTTAATTAAAAAACTATGTATATTAGTTCTTTGCACAGTATATTGACAAAATATCTAACAAATCAGCACTACCAACATCTAAACATGCAGCTCACTTGCATTCCTTCCGTACCCACAATTAAATCCAGAAATGGTAGGGTAGTGAAAAATTAACTTTAGACTGGTGATGAAAGAATTCAAAAAAACGGATGATAGCGATTCCCACTCATCAAGAATAGCCCTTCTGTAGTCACTGATAATCATTTCTTGTAAATGTGTAAAACGGGGCAATGCAGTTTGTAGTTGTCACAAAGGTGGTGTGTATTGCTTTGTAAAGGATGGTTTTTGCCAGAACAAACATTGTTAGAATAGTGGGTGATGTAGATGCCAATTAGGAGATATATATTTAAATATAAAACGATTTGGAATATTACAATGATAATCATCTAACTCTGGAAAATGATAAAAATGCCATCGAGAGACAAGATTATATAATAATCAAATATCAACATAAAAAAAATTAAAAAGTCAACTTCAATATACATACCTACCCTTAAAGGGTAGGCAAGAGACTGTGCATATATATATAAAAAAATAGCTTTCTCTAAACCCATATACCCTCTCATACTTCCTTAGCTTCAACAAAATATATACACCTAATTGTGCATGTTCTTTTATTCTTAAACCTCTTAGGCCGGTGACAGACTGACGTTTTGGTCGCTGTGACACAAACGCCGTGACCAGGTCACTCTAGTGTTTTGCAGGGTTTCATTATGACAGAGGTTGCTACGTCCAAGAAACGCTCAAATCTAAGTTCTCAAATCTGTCGTGGCTTTCGTGTCGCTTGTCTGACCCTCACTCCTCATATGAAACAATGTAATACACTAGAGTGAACTAGTCAAGTCGTTTGTGTCGCAGCGACCAAAACGAGGTGACTAGTTCGTCAGTCTGTCCCTGGCCTTAATGTGACACCCTATCGGCCGGTACTTTCTGCTGCTAGCCAGTAGTAAGGAGTGGCTAGTAGATTAACCTTTAGACTGGTAAGCTATTCATGTTTGTTGCACATTTATGGCTGCTAGGATTGTTAAATTTACATATTCACTAAAAATATTGTCATCTTTGAATAATCCTTCATGACCCCTAGCCTTAATCTATATTAAACGATTAATAAACAGAAATCTTATGAAAGTAAAACATTCAAGTATTAAATGGCATATTCTAGGTGAAAAATTATTTTATGTTGAATCATTAAAACTGAGTAATTTTAAAATAACATCTAATTAATCTTATGATTGTATAGTAGTTATTTAAATTAAATAATACTACCCTAGTTATCTAGGGGTTGAGAACTACGAAGTATTATTTTAGCTTGCCTTATTGTTCAAAGCCGTCTTAAAAAGGATTTTGATAATAATGAAACAAAGATGTACCTTTAAACATATTACACAAATATTAAGACTCTAGTAATATAATTGAAATAGCTGGTACAAACATTACTTTATGAAAGATTTTATTTATAGAGTGTGTATAGTAAGCTAATAACTATTTCTAAATTATTTTAATTCGTCAATTAGAATAAACTTCAAGTTTTAAAAATTATATCAAAATTTTTGATGGCTGAAGGTCATTAACTACAGCCCATTTCAAACATCATATCACCTATATTTTAACTACTTTTACAGCAATTGAAAGATATTGTTTATATTTCCTAAGATAATTGTTAATTCAAAGCCAAATTAAAAAAATCACTAGACCTCCTAATACCATGGGGTCGCTAGAGACTCCAGCGCAACTTTGTTGACCTGTAAAACCTGTAATATATTTTCCAAAATTCTGCAAAAAGTTGACTTTGTTTATTTATCTATTGTGGTGAAAAAAACACTTTATTTTATTTTTTTATTTCTAGTATATTTTCATTGTCTTCTATATATGTTTACTTAATAACAGTTAACGTCAAGAGGTATGAAAATTGTGCTATTGTTGGGTGCCACCCCTAAGATCTAGGAGAAAAATAGTAATAAAAATAGAATAAAATTTACCTCGGCTAATTCAGACAGTGGCACGACGATTCTCAATACTCGAGACCACTGGGGAATACTTAAAATAAAACATGAGCAATTTAAATAAAAATGGATTGTTGAAATAAAAATATAGTAATTTAGACTACAATAAAAATAAATGTATAAAATAACATTTATTGGAATTTTTGTGGATTTATTTTTGTTTCCTTTTTTACCACATCCCAAACCTACTTATGGAATTCTGGATAGTTATAATTCTAATTTGACAAAATAAATTGTATTGTTGAAACAAAAAAGAAGAAAAAATCAATAGAATTAATATTTAGACATAAAATAAAATGTTAATTAATTCTCTGAATTAGATAGTTATTCTGAAAGTTCTTACATGAATTCTGGTTTTTGATTAAAGAAGAAAAAATACGAAATTAAATTTTAATTTGAAGAGTTTGCTTAACCCCACCAATGAATTAGTCCATGGTGAAACAACACCAACTTCAAAAATTTTTTTCACTTTATTAATGTTAACACGTCAACCATTCTTAAAATAATAAAGTCTAGCTCTTTGACATACACTTAGCTATCCATACGCTACTCGCACTTTATTTTACAACCATTAATCCACTTTAAAAATAAATTAAGTTAAGAGCTCCACAGATTTTTCTCCATGCTAGACCAACACCGAGGAAGAAGACCCTAGGTTCCTACAGAAAATTTTTCAAAATCAAATTTAAAAAGTTCTATTTACTTACTTCCAATTCCAAAGAGAAAACTAATATATTAAAACAAAAGATATAATGTTGGCTATGGACTAGAGATAAAAATCAAATACAATGCAAATTTAAGATAAAGATTGGACTGTATAGTAATGAATATGAACAATGTTTTCTTAAGGAATTAAATATTTATTTCTATCTGTCAGAATTAAAAATCCCGCTAGCTTGGAGTTATTTACATATTTTCCTCTTTTACTTCTTTTACAATAACGAAACCCGCCACTCACTTGTTTGACAGATCTACGCAAGCGTTGAGATAAATCATGGCCGACATTGAAAATAAATAAAAGAAGATTCAACAAACTTCTTAGAAGGATAATTAATATGTTTAATAGAAGGTTAGTGTTCTTAATTAAGTCATAATTCCTTAATTAAATTATTTAAAACAATGTTATAAGTTGTTCCTTCCATCCTTATATTTTATTGAATAGATGTAAATAGTATTATTTGTCAAGCCGGCAATACAGCGTTTTACGCGGCGGCCGAACTTTGAAATGCCTAATTCCAAACGAAATTAAATTGGAAACTATTCACAAAAAAGTAGAAAATATAGGGAAATATATGGTAGGGTGGCAAATAACGTAACACTATCAACTTTATGATGTATTATTTATTTATTTTTATTTTTTTAAATCAGTACCTAAAAATTTCATTTATACCACTGAGTACCATTGGGGTCATACTGACACGAAGATTTAAAACATTTGTTTTTAGAGTTTAGCCCATTTAAAATGTTTAAAAAAACACACACACAGCTGCTACCATCTATTGTGTAATGTTATAATCAATTTATTTATATTTTCAGAAGTTGCCTAAAGATATCAGCATCTACATCATCTTGAATGAAATGCTATAAGAAACTATTCTTATAATTGAGGAACTTTCTGGCTAAAATGGCGGATAAAAGGTTGTCAGTAGAATAAATATAAAAAATTCTAAATGAAGAGATTATTGTTTCTGATTTTTCAAATAATGTGGAAGTTGAAGATAATGAAGAAGTTTCTGATGTTGAAGGAGAAGTAGATCTTGTCGAAAATAATGTTCAAAGCTCTGATGAAGATGAATATAATTGTGATGATTCATCAATGTCTACAGCTTTGCAAAAAAATTATTTCAATTACGTAATGTTCAGTAAAACTTATTTATTGGCAGGTATAATTTGTTTTTAACCAAACTATTGTTTTATATAAGAAATAAATTTTAGATTAAAAATAACTGTGTGTATAAATGTTATTTTTTATAAATCTTTTCATTTACACATCTTTGGTCAGACAATACATTTATAAAAAAAATCAATGCTTTTTACGAGTGTTTTTAAATTTAAAAAAAATTAAAAATAAGTAAATACAAAATAACTTGTTTACCTAAATATATGTTTTAATACATTTTCAGACCAAAGAATGAAGAAACTCAAATCCATAAAGAGATATACTGGGTCGGCAACCAAGCCGCAATGTAATGATTATTGCATCTGGTCCTCCACGTCACAGCATCAGAAATGTGGACACTGTACAATCTGCATTTGAGCTGTTTATCAAACCAAGTATTGTTGAAGAAATACTGAAGTGGATTAAAAAATAAGGTGGTATTACTTATGGAGAGTTATGGGTGAGTGTTGATAAGGATTAACTGATGTGTGTCTTTGGATTGTTGATACTTGTTGGCGTATTCAATGTTCATAATGAGGCTATTACAAACTTGTGGAATCTAGAAGATGGTTGCCCAATTTTCAACAAGTTTATGGCTAGAAACAGGTTTACACAAACATTACGCTGTATACGGTTTTATAATGCTGAGTCAAGAAGGCAAAATCGAAGTCCTGAAAAATGGTCACCAATAAGCAATATATTCCAGATGTGGTCTGAAACATTACAAGATGCTTACATTCCAAATGAGAATGTAACTGTGGATGAGCAATTAGTTACTTTCAGGGGTAGATGCTCATTCCGTCAATTTATTCCATCAAAACCTGAAAAATATGGTATAAAGCTCTGCGCAGCGTGTGACAGCAAAACACATTATGTAATAGACATACAAGTATACACAGGCAAAGAAACTAATGCTCCTAGGGAGGTAAATCAGGGGAATAGAGTGGTGCTGGATATGGTGAATGGCTTGGAGAAAAGTGGAAGGAATATTACTGCAGACAACTTTTTCACAAGTCTTAGTTTGAAAGAGAACTAGAAAAGTAACAATTAACACTCTTGGGAACAATAAGAAAAAAATCGTTCTGAGCTACCAGCGCTGTTCACAACTGTTAGAGGTCGAGAATTGTATTCTTCTCTGTTCCAATTTCAGAAAGCAGACACAATAGTATCATATTGTGCAAAAAAAGTAAAAGTGGTAACTCTATTGAGTTCAATGCGTTACTCAGCTCAAACTGAAAACAAATAAAGCCAAGCCTCAAATGATTCTGGACTATAATTCAACAAAATCAGGAATTGACACTATGGATAGGTTGGTTAGAATATATACTACCAAACGAATGACAAGGATGTCAGGTGGCCTATGGTTTTGTTCTATCACATGTTGGATATAAGTGATCTAAATGCTTTCATTATTTGGATGTATCTAAATCCAAATTGGAACCGGAAGACCAACTACAAGAGACGAATATTTCTCATGGAATTGGGTAAATCCTTGACAAAACAAAATCGACAACGACGTACTTCTGTTTCTCAAATAACCAAACCGACTCAAAGAAGTGCAAAGCGCGGACGATGCTCATTATGTGATCGATCAGTAGATAGGAATTATAATGATGTGTTAAATGTGTATCTTTTGTTTGCAAAGACCATTCAATCATTGTATGTAAGTATTGCGAGAATAACTAAAGTAGCCTAACCAATAATTTTTTTATACATTCCAAAATATTATCTTTGTAACCAGTCAATTTGTATTCTGTGTGATGATGTACTGCTTTAAATTTCATATTGTGTATATATATATACACATATATATACACATATATATACACATATATATATATGTATATATATATACATATATATATGTATATATATATACATATATATATGTATATATTTTTTTTTCATCTCCAAAATATATATATATATATGTATATATATATATTTTTTTATCTCCAAAATAAGTATAGTAAAACATATTTAAAATAAAATATCACAGTTATAATTATTATGAAAATAAATTATGGGTATAATGTAATGTTAATCAAAAATAATAATAATGGGATCTCCGGTGACTCCATTGATATTCAGTGAAACAAAATTATTCCGGTAGTAGGAGGGCTAATGTTTTTTAATCTGGTGCCACTTTTAAAATAGAGTAATCTAGTAATTCCTTGTTTATGGTATTGAACACATCATTTTCTCTTGGTTGGAAATTTATTTCGTTTTAAATTAAATATTGAACATAAAAGAATATAATAGCCTCTAGATATATTTCTAAGAAAGTTTTTAAGACTTAGACCAAAATAATTACTTACTTTATATATTGTGATAAAAATTAAGAGACTTTTATTGGTGTATATATTTGAATTAAAGATTTTTTTGACTGATATATTGTTTTAATATATTTTATATATTTCTAATATTCATGGAACTTACCGTTTGATATAGACATAAAGTTAAATTACTGTAAAAGATAAATACATAAGCTTTTTAAAGCTAAAACAACATTATTTATGAAATTATTGCAATGATTTTTAACAAGACCGATTAACACAATTCCTGGATAAATTGTAACTACTCACCCTGTATTTTGGATAGATAGTTGAACTAAATCAGAATCAAGAACTCCGTCAATCCTAATTTTGGTATAAAGTTCAAATTGGAAAGTATAGTTCGTGACTACAATAGTAATTTTCCCATTCGCTATGTTTCCTCCATCTTGAGAGGTCAATGTGAAATTGTTATATACCTGTAATTAATTAATTAATAATTAATGAGATAATAATAATTTCAAAATCCATCCCCATGACTTAAGTATATTATTACTGGAAACGAAATAAACCACTTGTTTCTGTGGCCGCATGGTCTAAGGTGGTTTTTCAAACATTTTCCTATAACGGACCACTTGATAAATTTTCCAAGTATACGTAGACTACCCCCTTTAAAACACCTCTGACCAACCACTTGTTGAAACATTATATTTGCTAATTAAGCTGTTTATCAAGCAGTAAATACAGCATATTTGTTTAACTTTGTTTCACGTTATAAAGTAAAATTTCCATAGGGAGAACATTTTATGACAGTTAAAAACAATATTAAAACTACTTTCAAGTCAAATGAACTTCAACTTTTAATATAATTACATTTAAAATAATATACACGTCAGCTCTTCTTATAAAATTTTGGCTGTTTTTGTAGAACAAAACATATTTGACTTATTGGTGTTATCTCGCCCAAAATTTCACTCTTTTGATCTATTTTACTCTTTAATTTCTAATAAAGAGAAAACTATCTTAACTTATACAAATTTTAAACTCAAGTTTTTTATTACTATTTATATTTAATGTGTCCCAAAATCCAAAAACAGTTTTGTATGTCTTTTGGGAGTTGTTTTTATTTATATTGAAGCCTTAAAATAAATATGGGTTAATGTTTGGTTAAAAAAATAATGACATTAGGATTTTTTTTTAAATCGATTTCCTTTAAGGCATTACATGATAGAATGCTAAAGATAATTTGAGATTAAGTTAATAAATAAATATTATTGAAAACTTAGTCTCAAAGCATAAGAGACACGTTCAGAAAGAATTACGATTATGACTTATCATACATTTACATTTATACATTTATCTTACATTTGTGGTTCAGTGTGTGAATCACCTGATAAACCACCATGGCCCACAGTTTGAAAACCACTGGTCCTAGGCACCCTAGTGACGGGGAGATCAAGGTTCGTGTTCCAGTCATGTTTACTGAGGGTTGCATTTAATAAATAGTTTTCCTTTATATTTCCACGTCAATGCACTTAGGCTTACTCTAAAGTAAATCTTTATAATGTCTCATATATTCATGTAATATATGCATGGACATATATCGCGAAAATACATTAAGACACTGCTAAGACAAATTAAAAAAAATCAATGTTTTAAATCCATACCGTTTTGATTTTGAAACTACAAATGTAAATGGGAGCCTAGAAAACCACTAATTATTAATAAGAAGTCATCTTTAAAAATATAATTGTATAATATTTTCCTAATATTAAGTAGTTATAAGTCCAGAGGGCTTATGTTTGATAGTTTCATTCTAGATTATGTCTAATATGTGCTTATAGAAGAAAGCATTTATAAGTCAATGACTCTGTTGTATTGAACGTAGTCAATCCGGTAATACACAGAAACTTGTAACATTCTCGTAAAAATTAGTTCAAATAAAATACTGACATACGATTACATTATATTATCTCTAATATATTCAATTTGTAGAGAACCAGCAGTGAATTATCTGACCAATATTTCTAATTTGGAAAATATGTTAATCAAACAGGATCACAATTATTCCAGGAACTTTGTCATATCTCAATACTTTAAAAACTTATGTTATTTTTATAAAACAAATGTCATAAATATAATTTCAAATTTAAGTTAAATTATTTGTTATATATCACATTTTTAATTTTGGTTAATGTAACCTTATAGAATTATCTTTAAAAAAAAATATGCCTATTTTTGACATTCAAATTACCATTTACTATGGGTAAGGTAAGAAAGATATTATGTTATATGAGTCATATAAAATATTTATATTTTAAATATAAAACTATATTTATTTATTATTTAGAGCTTTCTATAATAATATTTATAAACTACATATACTGTAAAAATATTTGTTTCATGTTCTTCAAACAGTGTACTATGCACTCCTCCCAAATATCTACAAATGGAGGACTCTTCCTAAATGGGACTTGGTGCGATAACAAATGATTTTACTGATGACCTCATATAGATTATAGTTAGGTATGATTTTCATAAAAATAGGAACGGATTAAAACATATTTATATTATATTAAAGGATCAAGTTAATAATGGAGGAGTATATCTTTTGATTTATCATTTCATATCTATTATAATAATTATGTCTTCAAATTAATAGCACTGCTTAACAATTACAACAAGAAGATTGATTATTTATATAAGTGTATTTAATATAATATGTCCATCAAAATTATAGTTTTAGTTGTTTTAGTTTATTATTTCATAAAAAATGTGTGTCTCGTAAGAAAATTTACCTAAATTATATATGTTATTTTAGTGATCGCAATAATAAAATAGCTACTTATATTTAGTACTTATTTTAAACAGAAATTTTATAAGAAAAATATTTAATATTTGTAAAAATTTACAAAATATTATTTAATAATTTAAGAGCTAATATGTACTTAAATCACACACTTACCATCAGTTCAGGATATTGAAAATGTATAAGTATAACCGGGTTCTGTGACGTAGCATCCACAAACTGAGTAGCTTCGCCATATACTTGAAAAGCAGTTATATCTTCCCCGAACCGATTGTTTAGATTCAGCAAATAGCTACCTGCCTAGAAACAAAAATGTAATATAAAAAATTATCTTAGACCAAGCAAAAACAAATTAATTTCAGTGATTAAACCATTAATATTTGTATATAAATATAGTTATATAACAATAGAAATAACAACAATAATAATTATAATGTATGTCATATTTATAAACCTAAGATTCACCTCTATTATATAAAATAAACAAATTTTATTATTATTAAATAGTATTGAAAACTAATCTAGATACTTATCCTTATCTGTAGATATTGGAATGAGCCCTAAATCAGAGCTCCAATAATTAATTGATGTGGATCACAAAACTATTCGAGATGATTGTCCCCAAGCTAAATTCAATTAAATTAAAAATGGCAGTGTGGACACGTCATTTGAAAACAGTATTTTTGTGTGTGCGTGCCACTTCTCTACCGATAAACTAAACTGGTTAGTTCCGTAAACAGGGGTATATTCCTCTGGTGGTTACGAAATTAATCACAATGGATCAATGATATCATATTTTGACATAAGATAAATTGTCTTGGGATTGCTGCCCGTGTCCAGGTTGTCATTTTTCTACCTATTGCGACATTAATATGAGCTTTTTTTATAGTATGACTTGAATTGTCTTTACCTATAAACAGCTTGCTGAACTCACGGTATAGATATATGGAGATATTGGTGATTTTTAATTATATATTTGGGTGACCTAGCGGTATAGGGGTAAGGTGTCAGACTTCTGTGCTGGAAGCCGGGGTTCAATCCCAGGTCCCAGCACAGATTTATCTGATTACCAAACCCTTCCTTCACCTCTGACAAGACATCTTGTGAATGTGAGGAATGCCAGGCCTCCACCGTGGTTCGGATTCCACGTTAAACTGTAGGTCCTTCATTTCATCTCACAATCACCCTTACACATTAGCGTAAATGCGTATAACCCGAACGGGTAGTAAAACGCGGTGCTAATAATAATAATAATAATAATAATAATAATAATAATAATAATTACATATTTAACTAAAAATACTGTAGGTTGAAATATACGCTTATTTATAAGACAGCTACAACTCTATGATTTGATTTTATAAACTTCTAGCTAGTTATAGATGACAAACTAAATCTTTAAATTATGTAATGTCAGTTTTAAGTATTGTTTACATCTATTACTGTTTCCAGCCCGTGGTCAAGGTCAGTATTTATTCAAGGCCTATTTTTACCACTACCATCTTTCTAGGACTATCGTTGCTTCATACGGCTTATAATCTAACTTAATACTAGGACGAGCACCACATCCATTCCCCAGCCGTCTATTTATCACTTTGAAAGGTTAAACCCACAGTTCACTAATTATAAATGTTTTGGCCATCCCGGGAATCAAACCCGGAACACTTATCTTAGTGGGAAGACAATCTGCTGACTGATATAAGATGTCGGACTTAGTTTAAATTGCATATATTAGTCCATATCTCTTCTTTTAACCTATTTTCGTAAAATCTTAACTTTTTTTTATCAAACTTATGTTTCATATTCAATGGCCTTTAATAATTATATTGATCTGTTTCCCATGATAATCTAAAGACCTGAGATTATTAAACTTACCTAATAATGTTATTATATTTAATAATTGAATATAATAGTACCATACCAACTCAATCTGTGTGTTGTTTAGAGACTCTCTTCCATTTCCCCCCGCAGCTACGGCTCTTTGTATCAGGCTTGTATACATTTCCTGTGCATAGCCCTGGACGTCAATGGTGAAGTTGTTCGACACAGTTAACCTATCAATGGAAGCAAGTAGATTAATAAATAAGATCTATAAGGGATTAATATAACGAGGCAGTCAAGTTTCGTGGGTGCAAATAACAAAATAACAGACATCAGGTTATTCCTTTGAATCTACACAATAGACTGGTATGTTATACTCAATAACAAACAAAAAATCAGTATTTATTTTGTTTTTGAATCATGAAATATATTCACAGTAATCAAACCCAGGACATTTGGTTTACCACTCCAATGCTTCACCAATGAGCTATCTAGGGTTGGTCCCAAGATGATGGTCATTCTTCATTCATAGTTCCCACACGTCCTCGTTGTAAGTAAGGTATGGCCCTGAGCAAGGTATGAATCCTGGATAACTAATGTTAGAGTGTTAGAACACTAAGCCACGTGTGTTGGGTTTGATTCCTGTCTCTAGGAGTCATTTTATTTAAAATTTACGGATAAGATAGCTTATACGGCTGTATCAATACTAAATAACATTATTTTATCCTAAGCTTTGCAAGTCCTAAACGAATATTATAGAAACGTATTTTCTATTCATACCTTGCATTACATTTTATTTTAAATATATATAATTTTAATCATAATTGGGCGTCAATATTAAATAATATTTACAACTCTTACTACTACTAATAATAGTAATGTTAGTAAACTCAAATTATTTATTTAAAAATTGTTAGTTATGCATTCACAACGATTTGAAAAAATTAAATGCCAGAAATAAAATATCAGAATCGTATTTAAAAGTTCCGTTTTACTTAAACGAAAAAACCGTACTATGAAATTATATTATGCTGATTTTAAAAAGGATGAAAATATATAAACACTACCATTTGTATATCAAATATGGTATAAATAATACTATGTATATTTGATTACATTTAAATATCCAGTAGAAAAAAATGATCTTAGCTATCTCAGTCTGACCATATATATCTACTATCAGTGAAAATTTTAATATTTTTTATAGTGCAAAATTTGTTTAAAGGAACTCTAAGCCATAATGAATACACCTTTATATTGGTACAAAATAGTTGAAATTTTGTTGCATAATATTAAATTTTTAAGCACAGCTCCAAATTTTTATCTATTTTCAAAATCTAATTTCCTCTTTATTTACCTAAGAAGAGTTTACTATATTCCCAAATTACAAATGATGCTGCTTGTTATTAAGTTACGTACCTAGTGCTCCTATTTCAACCTTATTGATAATTTTTAAGTTTAGGAACTATCATAAAGATATGAGTAATAAATGTTGTTATTTATGTATTAAAGAACAATCAAAATAAAAATTGGATAAAAGAAT
Organism: Timema douglasi; assembly: GCA_901482245.1. Classification (NCBI taxonomy): domain Eukaryota; kingdom Metazoa; phylum Arthropoda; class Insecta; order Phasmatodea; family Timematidae; genus Timema; species Timema douglasi. The sequence goes on along the minus strand of CABEEJ010005991.1, from coordinate 14,917 downwards.
AAATTTTTAAATGTAAATTTGTGGTAAGAGCTCTTAGTTACAGATCCAGAGATCCTGGGATCGATCCTTAGCGATTCCAAAAGCTATCTGTGAAGCAGTGGGTTCTGGGACCGATCAAACTCAGCCTCGTAAGAACCTATGAGGAGCTACTTCAATAAATAGGTAGCAGATCCAGCCAAAAATACTGAGATTAATGGCCGCAATGATTGCTGACCACATGACGCCCTCTATTTGCAAATGTTGGCACTATCATCGCTAATGGTGGCGGCCGCTCGGTTGTTATAGCTCGTTTGCAGGCTCAAACCATAGAGTTAATTTATTTAAAATAATTATTCATATTTCTGTTATAAAATAATTGATGAAAATTGAAATAGTGATTTTATCATTAAATTTACATTTTGTTAATACCAACCCAAAGTGTCTTTTACTTTCAAATAATAACTTCTCTGCTAGTATATAATAACATAATTTCATATTTTTGTTGAAATTTAAAACCTAAATTATCTATGCATATTTAATTTATTAAAGGTATCCACTTGCAAATAAAATTTGTTTTATTCATCACACTAACCAAAATATATGATTTATGTTTAAAATAAATGACTAAAGATTAAAGAATGTTAATTTGATATTTGTAATATTAAAGAGTTATTTAAAATATAAAATTAATGTGATGGTTATTAATAATATAAACATACCCATTTGTTTTAGAAAGTACTAAAATAACACAAAACCAAATAAGCTTCATTTTTCTTCACACTGAATTAATAAAAGTAAATATATATTCCTTTTTTGATAAAATCACTTAACATTATCTGATAATATATTTTTTGTGTTGTTTGTTTTCGTCATAAATGTTACATAACAGAGAGACATTACAATGTAGTATTAAATTCTACAGACCTCATCAATCAATGTGTAAAAACCTGTTATCTTTTATTTTAACAATAATGTAAGATTTCCAGAACCATTTACTCTATCATTGGTTGACTGGATGTTCTCGTAATAACACGGCAGATAATATGAAATATTTTACACACACTTTGTTATAACAATAGTAACGTAATTTTATTTTTAGAACTGCGTTTCAATACACGTTCATGTTATACGTTAGCACATAATTTTCAAATCTCTTGATAATAATTATTAATTACTATATTAAGTGGACGTTATTTATTATTTGTTCCCTAAGATATGAATATAAGTTATTATGAAAAATAATAGGCTTACTTATCTGACAACAATTTTTTTTTCCCGATGTGTTTAATTGAAGTCAAAACACATAGGAATAATGATTCCATTCTAAAAATACACAAATATTAACATTTAAACCATATTTATTCCAAATTATATTATATTAATTTAAAAAATAATAAATCCAAGTTTAAAATTTATACATAGTTAGTCATTTTGTATAATAGTATATCACGTCTCATCAACACCCCCAAAATATTCAACCAATTTTAATAATATATAATCACTGACTCAACTAAAATATTAACCATATAAATTTATTCAGTTTTATTTATGTATTAATTTAGCACTGTGTTTTACTACCCGTTCGGTTAATACGCTTAAGTACCAATTACATTAATGAATTATTAATAAGGAGGCTTGAAACTAGAGGAAGTGAACCAGTACTTGCGTGGAGGGAGAATGGAAAACCATTTAGGAACCACCACCTCCAGTTCACCTGGCCGAGATTCAAACCTCGATCTCCCCGTCCTTGTAACTCTAGCTCAACATGAAAATAGCGCGTTAGCCAACTACGACACCGTATAGGGTCATAATAATTTAAATATTAACTGTCAAATAAATTATTACTTACAGATATATTTAAAAGTTTGAGGCTAAATTCTACTTTTGTAAATTAAATGACTAATATTATTGAACTCTTGACATGATTTTGATAAAATCTCTAATATAATTTAATATATATATATATAGTCACTGCTTTGAGTCCAGAAGGCGCGTAGGATTTCATAATCCAAAAATTTAACTCTTTAAAGATGTGACTATCATTTAAATAATATTTTTGTTGATACATTCCCGGGAGATCGTATCCCGCCTACGTTTAGTTGTGGGATTATTTTAGATTCTAAAGAGCATTTTATCATTTACTAGCAGATATAATAAAAGGTTCTAACATTTTTAGTATGAAGATATAATATATATATTTCTATCAGATAACGAAGCAACCTTCGACTCGGTCGATTGCAATCCCTTACGGTAGTAATAATAATTATACAGCTGGCAACATTAAGTCAACTACCGAGTGGAAGGTGGCCGCGTTATCTGATAGCTTGTGATCTTAATAAAATCACACATTTGTAGCCGACGATTTTAGCATGTCCATCATAGAATCTGCCTTAAAATATGAGTTAAGAATGACCCTGGGCATGGGACGATTATTTGATAGCTCAGTGGTCAGAGCATTAGCGTACTAAACCAAAGGTTCGACTCCCGTGTCCATATGTCATTTTTCAATTTTCATAATATTGGCTAGAGTTTACATCTACACTACCATGAGCTTTACTTCCATCATACACCGCCATAATCTGCATTTACTAACCATGCTTCCACAACATACACTTTCAGAACATTCCATAGCATCCTCATATTCACATGATCGTACACTTTCTAAATATCAACGAATTCACAATAAACTTCTTTCATTACTGTAATACATTTCTCAATTACTTGTTGCAATGCACATATTATCTGGTCCATGCAAACTTTTATCAAAGTTTATAAAATATACATACTTTATAATTTTATAATTTTGAGTACTTAAATCAACCCTTATACAGCTCTTGCCTATCTAATCTAATTTTTTATAATATAATAGTATTCATAGTAATATTTATTTTTATTATTTTTCAATGCTTAGCATTATCTAATATCTTACCTTAATTTGGTAACACGTTTTGCATTGTATCCATACGAACAAGATTATAATTACCCAATATTATAGTAGTTAGTAGCTGGTGAAATTGTCCGCGGGTCATTGAGACCAGTATATACTGTGAGCTTGGAACTACTCTCTCTTTGTGTCGGTGACGTCACAGCATCATTCTGTACAGAACTACACAATGGACCCTATAGTAGAGCAACCCACGAGTAAATACAATACAACTATGTCCAGAGTGAGTTTTAAATTAAGGGCCAGTTTCATAATCAAATTTAGTACGCCTCAAGTACGGCGCTACACTAAATACAAGACGACACCTACCTAAACCTCAAATGGAATGGGCCGTTCTCGCATATGAAACTGGCCCATTCCATTCTGGTTCAGGTGGGTGTCGTCTTGTATTTAGTGTAGCGCCGCACTTGAGGCGTACTAAATTTGACTATGAAACTGGCCCTAAGATGGCACCGTAATTTGTGGCCACTTTGTAAGGTGAAGAGCTCCATTAGATTTCAACATGTCTGTGCAAATACCCATACCACCAAAAACTGCATGACTTATCAAACATAGGATCCCTCATTGGTTGTGCTACTTTCTGAACATTTTTGTATTAACTTAGACGATGATTTTAATTATTCATCTGTCACTTGTTTAAATGATTACCTTATTTCTCTGGTTCTTCTATTTTATTATTGTGACGCTCACACAGAGGTCAGGAAGCGGGCCCCAAAAATAATAACCATGAGGTCACAAGAGGAACATTTTTTATTTATGATAAATTACAATGATAAAATGAATGATGAGTACATTAATGGCTTAACCAGCCTTCGCTTAGTCTGTCAAGGTGCAGACTAAGCCGTCATGACATACAATATACTACTTGTCCTACAAGAACGTAGAGTGATAGTTTGAAATGAACATTTAAATTTGGCGCCCAAGCGCGCGCTAACCTTATCAACTTTAACAAGAAAAAGCTCGTAAAAAATAGTCTCCCATTACTATAAAAAATATTATAATTAGTTAGTTTGAATATCATAAGTTGAAGTCCCCACCATGACCGTTGGAGACCTATCCTAAATTACTAAATAGCCTAAACTAATAACAATGCTCGAAGAAGTATAACACGTTGCCCAATCTCCCGTTGCGCCTATAACATAAATTAACTATCCTATACAAAATGCTTCTAATTCTAAACAAACTCATATCCCCAAGAAATTACCCTAGACAATATTAAATGTTACATAGATGAACCAGAAAACAGGTTCGGGTGCGCCTACCGTAAATAAATAGAACTAAGCAAAATATAAATCTCCCCAGAAAGTTACCAACATTTGATCGTGGACCAGCCACGCCAAATCAAAATAAAAGGTCCCCATTAATGATATATTAAAGTATTGCCAAACAGTAATTTTGAAAAGTATTCCCTCCCCATATCTATATCCAAAGAGAATTTTGATAGATTTTACTAATGTTATTCCAATCAAGCGCCCTCACCTGGTAAAGCCAGTGATACAATGAGTAAACCTGTGAAGTTACAGCGGTTGTTATATACAAACAAGTTCTCAGAAAAAGGGGGGAAGAAGGGGAGGCACATAGAACAAAGGAAGGGTCGAGAACAGCGCTCCGGTCTGAACGCGGAGGTACCAGTACTTGCCAGGCTAAGCTGGAACATTCCAGGGCCGGATGTTTGCCAAGTCAAGTTGGCAACAGAATTTTCTTTTGGAGTTTGAGGTTCTGATTTGGCTTGCACCTCGGTCAGTCGTAGTTGCCCAAGCCAGGAGAGTGGATGCTTGCAGCGAGTACGTGTGTCCCATTTGACGGGGAGAGGCACCGGTCGGACTTGGCGAAAGTTGGTGAGACTTGGTGAGCCTTGGTGAGTTAGACAACCTCCATATTACTAGGTTATAGTGTGTTGCATATCCTTTGTTTGGAACATCGTTACATTATTACAAAACTATCTGTTTTTGTTAAGGTTTTACAGAGTAAATTTGTAATTTAACTAAGACACTGTAGAGAGTAATGACATTTTTTTTAAATTATATTTTGTGAAGTTATGTAATTGGTGTTTAGTTCAAATGATTTTATCTTTATGGGTAAATCTCTGTAGTTGTTACTTGACCTAGTGCTTAAAGGAGAAACAAAAGAACAGGGAAAGTTTATATACATTTTTGAATCGCCGTATTATTTAAACAGCTCAATTTTTCTTCTAAGTCAGGGCCAACTATTCAAAGCCAAATTACCAAAATTGACAAGTATTAAAAACAAATAGGAATTCCTTGCGTTTCTTCAGTTTTCAAGGTTCATATAAAACCTTGCTCCTAGTTATTAATCCAAAATATTTTATATTTAAAGACTCAAAGTAATAGAAAAATTTAGTATCAACTAAAGATCTTGGTTTTTATGAAACCTTTAACGTTGACGTAGACCCCATTGAAGGTTTTTATGGTTTTCATACAGGTATAAAGTAAATTGATGCATAAAATAAAATATTAATTCTACTTTTCTCTCATATATTTCAACTGAAAGATAAAACAATATAAAATGTCCCCTGGTTGTCATCAAATATTCTACTATTTTGATTAGAGAGAGCCTAGAATAGTGACAAAGACTGTTACTGATAAACTCTCTTTATACACTTTGTGTAAAACGCTTCTTTTGGGAGTATGAAGGCCGGTTGATGGATGTTCCCCAGGAAATAAAGAAGTTTTTTCCACTATAAATATCAAAAGATATATTTTAATTATACGAAATGGAAAAATAAGAAAAATATTAATTAAACTTGATGTATATTTGTTTGTAAATATACTTATTAATATAAATAGAAAGACAACCTATGAGCTGACAACATAAACAGTGTGTCAGAATTCCATACAGTAATCCAGGCCAGAATCCAGGTTAAATATTAGTGTATCCCAGCTAACTGGGCTGACTAATCACAACCGAGTATAGGGAGACACCCTGACCGGCTTGGGGTCAAAACGGGCAATGACGCCATTGAGGGCTACACTCGAGTCCAGGGTGCCAGGGTTTGTTATACGTGTATGATCACCTAGAGGTCAGTCAGGTCATTGCCTATTACTTACATTACCTTGTCTGCCACAAGCTTTTAAATATACTTTTATATTTTTAATATCACTTATCAATATCCAATTTGTAATAGATATAATAGTATTAGTAAAAACATAAAACCAAGTCTAAGGTGAATCACGAACACACACAATCATATATCCATTCCCTCTTCCAGTCCCACCACTCCTAACCAATCATCAGCCACAACACACACAATCCACAATCATATATCCATTCCCTCTTCCAGTCCCACCACTCCTAACCANTCCCTCTTCCAGTCCCACCCCTCCTCCCCCATCAACAGCCACAACACACACAATCCACAATCATATATCCATTCCCTCTTCCAGTCCCACCTCTCCTCCCCCATCATCAGCCACAACACATCTTGACAAATATTAGAAGCCGACGATATGTTTGAGAGGGGGGTTAAAATAAACAAAATGTATAAAACTTTAATACTTATGTTACAAATTTGTTTCATCATTTGGTTTATTATTTTATAATATATAGATTGCATTATTTTGTCTTGTAAATTATTCATTTTCTGCAATTAGTTCCATAAGTAAAAATTTATAACCTCCAAATAAATAAGTATTTGTCATTGGTTGTAAACTAATTACATTTTGTGATGTTAAATTATTAATTTCCCAGTGCCGCATATCATTGTTAAAGTATACCATATACATATTCAAATATTTTGATGATCGATAACAGAATGTTATGGTTGCATAAAACTAGGCTACCCATCAATACCTCTTCATTATCGTTAAATGTTTCCTGGCCTTGGCCAGGTCAGTTTAGTAAAATACCACCCTATTTCTCTAGTCTTCCACCACTCCTCCTACTTTAATATCTTCTGTTCTTCTATTCTCATTTCAACATTTTCTGCTATATAAACTTCCTATCTCTTTCTTGGCCTCCCTTGAGGTATTTTAGCTACATACTTCATTTCCAACCTTTTCTTGGGCATTCTCTCTTTTTTGATTCTCTTCTTTTACCTAAGATAAATCTCATCAGGATGGATCTATAATTTTTTTTAGGTCAGAGAGAAAATAATATACTTACATTACCAATAGAAAATATTATCAATCTATGGAAACATATTTATTTAAATAACATCAAGTAAAAATTCTAAGTAAGTGTTATTTGGACTATATGTGTGTAATTTGGACCAGATGGTCGTGTAATTTGAACTTCAATATAAAATAGTTCCTTAAATGTCTCAATATTTATAAAACACATAGGGCTTACAGAACAACAATAGTAAAACACATGAGAAAATTATTGTGAAAGATCGTTGGAAAAATAGTAGAAACCATTTAGTAATTCGGCACAGTTTTCATGTAACCAGCCTTTGCACTTTTCACATTGAATCCAGTCTTACTCATAGCATTCATCCCATACAAGACATTCTGTTTCGTTATCATCCGTTGCTCCTGACATCTCAGCAATGACTGTTGTTTTTCCTAACGGTTTGTTTTTTCTTTTGTTTGGGTGCAACAGAATTTGACGTTTCTAGCGTTTTCTTGTGAAGAATTCTAGTCAAGATTACTCCAGATGCTGTACCACACTTTTAAACTTTTCTCCTTGAGCCATCCACACTGGATGAAGGTAAGGATATAATTATTTGAGCTGGAACATAATCTGGACTCTCATGTTGAGTCACATTTGAAGGGCCTGGAGTTGATATTGTAGCTGTAGCAGATGATGTGTCCTTATCTTGACGAGCTTCAGGCTGATCCATTACAGCTGATGGAGCAAAGTCAGCATCAGTAAAAACATGTCGGTCTACCCGCCACAATCCACTATCTCGGAATTCATTGATAGCAATTTCCATAGTTGCTGCTCTTGGGAATGCAATACCAACTAGGGATGCTACGTTATCAGTTGTTAGTTATTTCCCAGAATTTTCCCTTAATTTTTTCTCAATTGATGATCCCATGTATGTATTTAGTGGCTTGAAGAAGGACACATCTAAAGCTGCTCCCGATGGATACAATGGGATGGCAGTGACAACATGATTATTCCATGCTTTCAGGCAACTTCGATGGCAGCTAGACTTTGGGGGTGGGTTCTAGGCCCATCCAGGATCAACAAAAACTTTGTTTCAGCTGAGGGGTTCACGACTGCCACAAAGTGTTTAATCCAATGCCAGAATATTTTGGCGTGCATCCACCTTTTATCCTGACAGCAGAAGATTGTGCACGGCGGAGCTCCAAATGAAAGAGATTCCTTCATCCTCTTCCTGGGGTAGATCAACGTTGGTGGGACGTAGAAATCTGTTGCGCTGACAGTGTAAACTCCTGTCACATATTTTCCTCGTTCACAACAAATAATAGCTTCTACCTCTGCCACGATATTTTCAGGACGTTCAGGAAGTTTCATCCATATTGAATATTTGTTCAGCAGTAGATTTATGTTCATCAACAATATTCTCTAGTACATCAAATAACGTATAGACTACAACCTTGTTGAAACTAGAAGCCATGGCCTGAGAGGTTAGCTCTGGTTGTCTTAGTCTCAGCTCAGAGTGACGCTTCATAAAGCCTTCAAACCATTCCCTCCCACCTGATTGCTGGTCCTTGTTGAAATGCGTCTGCAATTTATTTGCCTCTGCTATTTCAAACGCAAGTTTCATCACACCCTTTCTAAACAGGCTGGAAAAAATAACCATGGCTATACACTATTATAGACAGATACAGATATATATTTATATGCTTACCAAATTATTGTTGAGTAAAGAAAAATTTTGGGAGTTTTTTTTAAGTTATCGTACTTCAATAGCAAACTAATAAAATATCTGTTTAGCAAATAATAAAATTAGAACGCTTATCCATAAAACATATTTTCCTAAAGTACCAGATGATGGACAAGATCATCTTTTACTGCAGTAGACAAGTCCATTGTATAGCCACTCTCGTATGGTCTAAATTACACGATATGTTATAAAACTATTCAGTTTAGAGTTACGTTAAAGTATCTGAAAATACTTAAATATAATTATGAAATATCTTACCTTAGGGTTTTATTGAAAAACAAATAAGCTTTCATTTCATTTCTAACTGTGGAAGTAAACAATACATTATCCTGCAACTGAACACAAATAATAAGCTAAATCAAGCCACGCTAGTTAATAGCCCTTCCGGCACAGATACGCGTGCTCGATTAAACAAAAGTGGTGTAAGCAGGTCCTTGACACCCAATGATCACTTCCTCATCTGAGAGGTGGTGCCATCTTTCATGCTTGCTCCGAAATAAAACTGGTCCAAATTACACGCTAGTCCAAAATACATGGACTTCCCCTACTTGGGCAATCTAACCCCTTCCACACACTATCTTTCTCTCTTCCTCTCTTTTGGATCAAATAGAACATGGTGCAACTTAAAGAGAGAAAGTAAGACCGAAAGAAGCATATAGAAATATTTATTTCTAATAATATACTCTAAAAGAATGCTTCTTTCTTCATTCTGTCTACAGCCTTATTGAGAAGTGGGCTGCAATAAATCAATTCCAATTTTCAAATTCAGTCTGTGAAGCACTGAGTTATATAAATCAAGCTACCACATTGTGTGTGTAAACATTATTATTCAGGATCAATTTCTTTACATTAATAAAAACAAGTTTCCACAAAATAACCAGTTCTACACCTATGAGTAACACTAAAACCGGACTCCTGCCATTATCACGCTGGATCCTAACTCTAGCCCTAAATAAACCCCCACAGGGATTATAACACTGATTTACCTATCATCGGAAGCCTACTCAACAAAAAGAGTGACGACTTAGACCACGTGTATACCGAAGAAAGTGCTTCTCTATAACCTTATATTTGGCTCTAATATTAAAACAAGTTTTAATTTATGTGTAGCATTTCACAAACACTGTGTCTTGCATTTTTATCTAATTTAATGAAATGAAACACGTGTATTCCTAAAATATTTATACCAAATAATTTAAAACTAAAATTACGATTAAAATTAAGAACAGTATTATATAGTGAGTAGTTTTTTTTAAACAAAACCATCATTAATTTATGAATTTTTATTTTATAAATTCACTGATGCATAATTTTACTGTAAACCATGGATTAAAAAACATAGACATAGCAAGTGTCAAACAACGATAAAATTTCATTTTTAATAATAGTTCTGTTGACATGTCAAAACTTAACATAAATATTTAGGTGTATTTACCTACACAAATAGATTTATCAATTAAATAGCTTTTAGCGTACAACCCAATCAGTTAATTATATGTTGTGAAAAAAGAAATTAAAAGCCATTATTCCAGCTCTTCACGATCAGCCGAAACACACTATTACTAAATTTGCTAAGCTGTTCATCGGGATTATGTTTCAAATTAGTGTTTATATATAACTAGCTTATTTTTTATAATATTACATATTTCCAATACGTTGACATTAACTACATCCAATATTACAATATTATTTTATATTTATAAAGGAGTGTTGGATGGCAGATTTGTTGTTAGTATTCTATAAGTATACTAAATAATAAATAAATAATCAAAACATCACAAGTAAGCCCTTTAATAATTATATAACTACAGCAATTTAAAGATGATAAATAATATTACTTTAATAAAACAAACAAAAATGTATCTTATATTTCTTCACTAACCATCTCCCGTATAGTTTTATACATAATATTTAAGAATTTATAAAACTATTAATTTATGTAACAAAAATATAGTCGTTTATATCAAGATCACCATCTCGTGGCCTTGAGTATATGTAATTGTAAAACCGACCAGCCAATGAATCTCCATCTCCAAAAGCTTTCTTGTAATTTTCTTTGAGTAATGTTTTAATGAGTTGCCTTACTTCCTCTGAAACGTCATCACCATTCACAAACACTGAGTCCGCTCTGTGGAAAATAAATACTATCATTAATTTGAGAATCGACTCATTTGTAGGTTCTTGTCAAATTCACTTGTTTGTATTAATGGTTTTCAAGTATAGATAAGAGTAATTCAGAGTGGTAAGGCGTCATGGTAACTTGGATACGCTCTGCTATCCCAGAATGTTTTTAAAAGGAGAGAAAACATTTCTTTGCCTAAAACAGATATAAAATTGAAATTTTAATGGTCTTTTTAAAGCATAGTTACATGCTAGCGTTTGAAGCAAATGTGTCACTTCTTTTTGTAAAGATAAGCTGATCGCTTTCCGTCTAACATACCCGTAGAATCAGGCCTGTGTGGAGCTATTGAATGTAATGCGCGTGCAACTGTTCAACACAGGCAATGAAGGCAACCAGTAAGCCTGCTATCCTTGACTCTTGAGTGTTACATTCTCGGCATACATATTGTGTTTCAAAGGTTTATTTTGGTGTAGATTAGTTTAATTTTGTGTTGATGACCTGAATTGTATTATCTTATTGAGCTTTCTAAATTGTATTTAGTAATATTTTATCAGTTATGTTAAAGGATTTAGTGGATGTACCATTGGAAAATGGGTGACGTTGTAATTATAAAAAATAACTTTTTAATTTTCTCCTATTATTATTATTATTATTATTATTATTATTATTATTATTATTACTATTATTCTGCCTGTGTTATATTATAAAACTTCATAAATATCCCATTTTCGACATCGTTTAGTGTGCCCATTAATGCATGTTAATGTCTTGGCTCACCAAAAAACTACCATCACGCTTCGCCACTGAGTATTGAGATTGCTTAGTTACATATTTTGTTAATGTAATCCTACTTTATGGACTTACGTTTATATACTGAGATTTCTCAATTTTATATTTTATCATAATACACATCTTTTCCTCACATACTTACCAAACATTTAATCGGTAGCTAAAAATGATATAGTATTTTAAAATCTGGTTAGAATAACTATATTATAATACAACGAATGCAAAAAGAGTAAGACCTGTGTGTGTAGTCCATTGAAATTCAACTGGTATTCAACATGTCACAAAAACAAGTAAAGGAAGTTATTAAGGCATATTAGACATATTGATTAAAATGAATGTTTTGAGCATTTTCAGATCACAATAGATCGATTCTAACCTCCCAATAAAATGGAACTTTTAACCTAAAGTGTGATAAAGTTATCATCATTAAGATCACGAGATATCAGAAAACGCAACCACCTTCGACTCGGTAGTTGGCTTAATGCTGCCACTTGTACAACTATTATAATTGTAAGCGATTGCATACTAAGAATCATATAGCCAAAACTATTATTTATGCTTTTTAGCGAGGAATTCTCCATCTAGATATATTTTGAAAATTAAAAAATGACCCCTGGAAATAGGAATTGAACTTTGAAACTTTGATTATAATATGGCAATGCTCTACCACTTAGCTACCGAGGAATATTGGACCCAGGAATTCAGGATACCTTGTGATCATAATAAAATCAGACATTTGTAGCCGACAATTTCCGCACGTCCATCATAGACTTAACCTTAAAATATGAGTAAAAAATGACCTTGGGAAAGGGACGAGAGCTTGATAGCTCAGTGGTAAAGATTGGCCTACTAAGCCAAAGGTACCTAGTTCGATTTCTGTGACCAAGTATCATTTTTTAATTTTAAGAATATAATATTAGGGTGTTTAAAAGAACAAAGAAATCAATATATATTAATACAAAATACTACTTATTTCCAAGATGTCACTATAGCTTATATTTTAATAACAAAAGATAAGTAAGAACTTACCCGTATGTTCTCAGTGGAAATCGAGAAATTAATCTTCGATAGTTATAATCGACTACGTGAGTCCACATTTCATAAAGAAAGTTATAATTTCTCACAATCATAGAAACGGAACCGATACTACTTTCATTAGTTCGTAGATATGTTATGCTAAAATTGTAGTTCATCTGAAAAATAATATTTGACATTATTAACTAAATGGAATAAGAATAGTTTTTCATTATTTTATTTCATCTGAAATTAAAAATATTTACGCCAAACATTATCTTATATCAATACGTTTCACCGAATTCAACTTAGCTGCAAGCCCGTGTTCTAATTAGGTAAGAGGTTGGGGGGGCGGGGTGTCATTGGGGGGATTTCTTCTGGTATGCCTTAAAGGTGCACCTTCACCTTAAAATTGATTCCATAGTCTAAACAATTCCAGATATGCGGCTAAAGGGGTAAGGTGTTGGAGGGGGTGAATTTTTCGACTTCCTTTAAAAAGTAATGGTTTAACAACATCAGTTTAAAACATTTATATTAAAGTCCTCATTTGTCAAGTTAGACCCATAGAATATGTCAATATGGGGTCTGACACAAATACGAAATTTTGTATTAAAGAGATGGATAGAATACTTACAAGGGCATATACATAGTAAAACTCAATATCTCTCTCTAAGCTAAATTCCGTCTATTTGTTTATTTCCAGTACATTAAAAAGTAGTCATCGGATTGAAATGAGATTTCTTCTGTTGTACTCCTTATATTTAAGAATACAGGATAAACTAAAATCCACTAAACAATATCATTAGCGAGCTAAGCAGTGTTGAAAAACCGGCTGCTATTGTGCTTACATATGTCTTTTTAATTTATACTATTCATATATATATATATATATTGACTTGTAATGTACACCATTTGTACGTAAGTATATTTGTCTAGGAGATGTTTGCAAATATCTACAACATTTTTACAAAGATCTTGGCAACCGGTATTTTTCTAGGTTTATATTCAGTCATTTTATTGATTTGCAAATAAAATAAATACACAAAGCATTGTGTAACCTGTCAGTTGATCTGTGATTTAAATATATAATGCAAGATTAATATGCATGCATATCGCTTAACTTATAATAAACAATGTATAAAATGCTGTGCACAATTCAGAAATAATTGTATAAAAAAATGATTGCTGATACTAATGAAACAGGATGTAAGATTTTTTGGGACTTATAAAAAGAGTAAAATTTGATTGCGAAGAAAGTAGTAAGGGATAGGAAGGCAACAATGAGTTTAAAAGAAGGAAAGAGAATGCAGATTGTTGTTTAAGAAAATAAAAATATGTTTTGGAAGTGAGTTAAAGAATGAATTAAGGCATTTATAATGGACGTAATGGAATGATCTATGTTTAAAGCAGTATAAGAGAGCAATGAAAGAAGTATTTCGAGCAATTATTTGGTGGGAATGTGGAGAAGGTAGCAGAAAATAGGGAAAGGTAAACTAATATATACGGTTGATGTGTTAAAGAAAAGAGTGTTAAAAAAATGGCAAAGCTGTGGGTGTAGATGCGATCCAAAGTGAAATAAATAAGTGTGGGGCAAATTTTTTTGCCAAAGTGTGTGAGTTATTGGTTGTGTGTGTTTGGATTTAAAATGTTCTTAATGACTAGAATAATGCTGTTATTGTTCCTTTGTACAAAGATAAAGCATTAATGGGAATTTAAGAATTACATGCCAGTTATTTTTTTTAGTATTCCAGGCAGAGTTTTTGGTTGCTTTTTAATTGAGAGGGTTCCCAAAAAAATTTCTTACAAGATGTGGGGTGTGCACTGTGCAATGTGTTTTTATAACGGATATAGAGAAATATGGAGAGAATTAGTGAGGTTGTATTAAGTAAGAACTTTTTTTTTAAATTCTATTCAGAGTTTCTTGACTACCCCTTAAGGGAATGGTGTGATTAGGTATATATGTATATATGTATATATGTATGTATATATGTACGTGTGTACGTAAGTATGTATGTATATATGTATGTATGTATTTATGTATGTATGTATGTATATATGTATCTATTGACTGACGCCATTGTGTTTATTTCTACGAGGTGAAGCGATCCTGGTCGTGCACTCCATATACGTGTGTACGTGTGTAGGTAGGTAGTTTAGTAGGTAGGTAGGTATGTACACTCCGTCGAGATTGTAAGGTAGCAACTCACTGGCTCAGCCCACGCGGTATGCTATACCTCCTCACATGACTGCAGGA
>CABEEJ010005990.1:20354-44151 GCA_901482245.1 Timema douglasi | reverse complement strand
AAAAAAAAAAAGATTGAATACCACCGGTATAAATCACAGGGCTTGTATTAAATACCAGCAGTAGATCAGACGTTTGGGGATTTTTGTGATTTTTTTTTTCATTTGTAAACTTAAACGACAAATTTATGTCATCGGGAACTCTATCATAGTAGTGTCTATACATTCCCTAAATAACGTAAGTTAATTATAATTATCTAAGTTATCTTGAATATACGAGTATTTCAAGTTTATTACTATACCTCAAAGGTAAGAATTATTATTGTACCTGCACTTCATAATGCCACAAATTAATCAATATACTTAGTATATATGCTTTAAAATATTAGTTTAAAGTTTTAATATTTAAAATAATAATTTACAAAAACATCACTATTAAAAGTATATTCAAACATATTTCGTTAATAATTTAAATATCGCTGAAATGTCATCTACATAATAACCCTATCTATACATGAAATTACATATTTAGTGAAATTTTATTAATAGATTACAAGAAATAATATATTAAATAAGGTAATTTAAAACGTTAATTAACTTTGGAAAATAATCGTCTGATACATGATGAGACTGATTATTTAATCGACAAATGACGTCCTTTAAAGTACATTGTTTGTTGTTATATATTTTTAAATTAACCCGTGAAATTAGATCAACGCCAAACTATTGAAACATAGATACAACTATGTCATGTTTTAATAATAATAATAATAATATTTAGCACCGCTTCTTACTACCCGTTCGGGTTAAGTACTAATTACGCTAATGGATTAGGAATTGGGGAGGGGAAATTAGAGGAATTGAACCCTCATTTGCGTGGAGGGAGAGTGGAAAACCATTTAGGGAAAACCACCCCCAGTTTACCCGACCGAGATTCAAACCTCGATCTCCCTGTCCTCGGC
The DNA here is from genome assembly GCA_901482245.1 of Timema douglasi. Lineage (NCBI taxonomy): Eukaryota > Metazoa > Arthropoda > Insecta > Phasmatodea > Timematidae > Timema > Timema douglasi. Next base: position 43,252 of record CABEEJ010005990.1, on the reverse strand, counting down.
GGTCGAGCTCAACACGACTAGCGCATTAGCCAACTACGCCACCGAGGCGGGTTATTCCATGTTGAAATTTGAAATAATTAATTTAAAGAACAGAAATATAACAAAGTTTATACTACGTGTATTATCTTAGAGTTCTATGTAGACAATTTATATAAGTAGACCCACTCCAATGGCCGAATAGTCTAAGGCGCCACTCTCGCAATAAACTATACTGCCGATAACGGGGAGATCAAGGTTAGAATCCTAGTAGGGTGTATTGAGGTTGGTTTTTCACCCTCCCTTCACGTCAATGCAGGTACACTTCCTCTCAATTCAAACTTCAGCATTCTTAGCACATAGAGTAATTAGTAAATTAACTTATAACCCAAACGGGTAGAAAGATGCGTTGCTAAAACACATACTATATAGGTAGTTCTCATAATTTCACAGATGCTATACCAACCCGAGGGTTTAATCAATAAATTTGATAACTAGAAAGCACACATAATTTATTTCGTGCTGTTTAAAATATCGTTGGTTATATTCTTTTTGGAAGGACACTCAAACTCATCCAGTCTAGTTTGTTTGTAATGATGGGTCAAGGTTCGCATCACGGCCACGTGTGCTGGTGTACTTTTCTTCTAAATGGTTTTCCAATCTCCCTCCAAACACGTACGGAAAAAATTAACTCCTAAATTATACCTTCCTCATTCCTACCATAATAGCATAATTAAAATGTGTATATCCCGGATGGGTAGTATGACTAGGTGTTTCTTATCCACACACGTACCCATCTGAGCTATCCGCATATTTATACAAAGGTATTGAGATGACATATAAAACTCAAAGAGACATTTTAGAGGAAATGTGTCCGCATTGGCGGAGGGAGAGTGATAAAAGATGTATGGAAAACCCCTCAGTTCACCCGATCGGAATCTGAACCCCAGTCTTACCACCAGCAAACAAGACAAAACTGATAACCAAACCCACGTGACCACCAGTGCGGGTTGTATGAATGTTGAACCGTTTTATAAAATAGTTGGGAGGGTTTAAAAGTGCTGTAGATAAAAAATAAAACAAGATGATTGGAACAAACTTCGGTGGCTGCATGGTCTAAGGCGCTACTCTCGCAGAATACCAGATTCTGGATGACGGGAATATCTAAGTTCGAATCTCTGTCGTGTGTGCTAAGCTTATTTCCCAAAATTGTTTTCCACTTTCCCTTTAAGTAAATGCGGGTACAGGGTAAACTTCCTCTAGATATAACCTCAAAATCCCTAAAACCATTAGCATAATTAGTAAATAAGACTATGTAAAACTATATCCAACATTGTTAATAAGACGCGCTACTAAAAAAAAACCTTGATTGAAACAAAAAATGTTCTTTAAAAAAATATTGTGAGTAGTTTCATGTTCAATAGACCGAAAACGCTTAGTCTAGAAACTCTATCATTTCCAAGGATATTAAAAAAAACTATTTTAAACATAATAGTTAATAACTTAATCCAAGGCTTGCCCTTGTTTTCAGGCTATATACAAATATAGGCAGCCGTCAGAGCATTGTCCTGCGCTTTACGGTCGTCTATTTACGTTCTAGGCCTGAGTTTAGGCCTGCATTGTTAACGATAAAATTCATTTGCATGTAACTTCCCCCCACCCTCTCCCTACACACACACACACACACACACACACGCACGCACGCACACCAAACCGAGCCATGCAGAGCCGGACTGTGTGAGCGGGCACAAGTCGAAATTTGTTTTCGCAAATCACATTAGGCCGCTGATTAGCACATCAATAGTGTATTGCTTATTAATTATCGGCCGAAAGTAATTAATCCTCGAGGGACGGGAACAAAACATTTCGTGCGCGGCGCGGCCATGTGAGGCATAAAATCTCCGACGCACTCTCCTCGGACCGTGACAATGCATGCGGGGAGACACGGGGTAAAAACTGCATAGAGGAGAGGCGCGATATCATATTATAAGAGGAAACGAGAGTCTCTAGGGCAGGGGTACCAAACGCGGTTATCACGGGCGCCATGGCACCCTCTTGACAGATTTTAGGCGATTATAGGCGCCCAACTTATATTTTGTAATTTTGTACAATTTTTGTTAAATAGTTTTGTATGATAAATAACAAGATGATTGTCGAGTATTATTTGAAATTAAACTTATTTGTTATGTAGTCCTCATTAGTCCTCAATTTATTATTCCATTAATATCTTCATTTGGTGACCTGGTGGTCTAGGGGCAAGGTGTCAGACTTTTGTGCTGGCGGTCCGGGGTTCCAATTGCCAAACCCTTCCTTCACCTCTGACAAGACGGGTATTAATCACAACTTGTGAATGTGTGGAGTGCCAGGCCTCCACCGTGGTTCGGGTTCCACGTTTAACTGTAGGTCCTGAGTTTAATTTCACAATCACCCTACTATTACACATTCGCGTAATTGGGTACAACCCGAACGGGTAGTAATACGTGGTGTTAATAATAATAATATTTTCATACATAGGTTTTAACAATATGCCCACTTTATAACATGCCTCAAAATTTGAGGTTCGAATATTTAAATCTTAAGAATGATAATATCATAGTTTAGGTTTTGTTTATTACTTTTAAAATATGTATATTCTCAACTTGTCACTAATAAATACATAAATAAAATTTGTAAATTCAAATATAAGAATTGACAGTATTGTTGGTGCCCCCAAAGTAAAACATATTTTTGAAAATAGCTCTTCATGCACAAAAGGTTGCCGACCCCTGCTCTAGGAGATCAGGATAATCACACAAGCGTGAATAAAGGGACAGATTAGGGAGGGAAAGCGATAGCCCAAAAACTGTAAAAAAAAGTTGTGTTTTAGGGACACATGTTTTCAGGAATATAAATGAGTTTTTAGGAAACATTTTAGTAGGATGTGAGAATGTGTAATAAATGTAAAAATCTCATGAATAATAGCTTAAGGTTGTGAGGAATGCGAGAAAAGGTTAGAGTTTTTGCAATTTTTATAGCACATAACTTTTTTTTGTCAAAATAAATAACATATTGCTTCAGTAGAAACGTAGAGCTTAATTTTCTTCACACAGTGATGTCAACAGCTGTTCAATATCTGGCATGAGCATAGTGACATTAGAGGAAAAACTTTTTAAATAGAGAGAAATAGAAAGTTGTCATTAAATTCCAGGACATTCTTGATATACATTAAATAACCTGTTGAGGTCACAATGGGAAGAAAATTAAACTCTTATGTTTCTAATTGAGAATGGTTTGATTTATTTTGATCAAAAATGTTTTGCTATAAAAACTACAACATTATTACCCTTAGCTCGCGTTCCCTACACTCCTACCTTAAGTCCTGTATCTTATTAATTTATTTGTTTATATCTGGGATACTTAAGGTGTCATTCGTCACTGCGAAGGTAGTTTTCAACCTCACCAGGAATTGAATAATGGAGTCTTAAACTCAGATGACAAACGCGCTACAGACTGAGCTAAGGAGTTAAACAATGAAACTTGTTTTCTACTTTAAAACCTATATATGTTCGGTTAGGCTAGATTATGTTGGGTTGGGTACAGTACAAACCAAAAACGATACCGTGATCTTATACGTTCACCGGTCTAGACAAAGGAGAGGTTAGTATTCGTATCTGGCCATTCTTCCTACACGCTAATCCAAATGCACTTATTCTAAGTTACCCTTATCATCTCTACTAGCGAGGTTAATCCAATGATAGTCCGTGTGTTAGACGTCTCGACTAAAACAAGTGCTAGAAAATGTTTTTTTCTTCTGAAATTCGAGGAAGACTAAAATCTGTCAAAAGTCAATGGAATCTTGGCTGTAAGCATGTGTCTAATCTCAGGCTAACAATATCTATTCTAAGGCCTTTAGCTCTGTCCACACTCAACGTTTTGGTACTCTGACATTAGAGTTTTCAGCACCGTTTAATCCACTGTGTTCTGAAAAATCCATCATGGAGAAAGTGCTAATCTGGTCAGTTGTTGCAATTTGACCTGAAAAAAGAGGAAAAATTAGACGTCTAAAGTGCACGTGACTCTCAAGATGGTCCAGACTTGGGCTATTGAAAAGACACAAGTTCAGGAATATCTGTAGGAAACCCACGTGAGCAGTGATAAAGATCAATCATCGTTGAAAGAAAAAAGTTTTAGCCCGATCGGTAAAATAGTTCAGGCTCTAGTCCAAGGTACAGACAGACAGACGGAAATTCAAAAACAATTTTTTTTTTATTCGGGAGGTCAAGAAACGTCAACATTCATTAAAAAAAATTAGTTCGATTTTTTTGACGATCACATTACTTTCTCTCTACCTGTTAAGTTAGCGAGAAAGTAAAAATTGACCAAGGAAACAAGAAAACAAAATTTTTGAGCCCCGCAGATACTGTTCCTATACCAATATAAGAGGAAAACTGAGCAACGTGTGTTGATAAGACAGAGGGACGAGTCCACACTCACCAACATGTCTGCGCAGGTCACCGATAAATATGCTGTTGGACTCAGTTTTTCGTCTCCGTGTACCGTTTCCGCATAGTTAACATAATTTCACAGTTTCCAGGTCAACACGCAACGTCTTTCCTGCAACTTATTGAACTGCGCAGGCGAAATGTTGTATAAAACCTTGCGTTTGGACCTGGCTTTATTTTCGCTGTTCTTTGTTACCAACGCCCACAATTACACAACAGGGGTATACTAGTAAGTTATTTAAACTTATTTTGCCATTCACTAATTTATTTGATTTAATATTCTCGTTTGATTTGTGTAATCTTACGATGTATTTTACGCCAAATTTGGACAATGAACAATATTTGCAGAAGTTGATTGGCAAAAAAAAAATAAAAAAATGATATTATTTACTAGAAATATATTTTACAATCTATTGTTAGAAGTATTTCTCCTGATTTTTTTTCTTTTAAGATTAGTGCTGGCTAGTATATTAACATAATAATTTAATCCAATAATAATTTAAAAATTGGATTACTTTAACGAAAGAAGAAAATTCTGGTAGCTGAAGGAGGAGGCAGAGAAGAGGTCGCATTGGTGGCCTAAGTTCACTGACAAAATCAATAAAGCAATGCATTGCGTGGTTACTCCGGGCATCGCTTTTCTTTGATTCAAACTCACAGAAATTAAATCTCATCATTTTATTTCTTCTGACCCAGTATTTGATAAATTTAAAAAGGTCAAACAAAAAATTTAAATTACAACTTTGAAGTGCATACTTTAGTGCACAGGATCTACTAACTTTAAATTTTCATGCTGATGACGGACAGACTCTTCAGTATATATATATACTGAAGCGTCTGTCTAATATATATACTTTAGTCTGTATAGTATATATTAGACATATAAATGTCATATATATATTAGTCTGTCTAATATATGTAAATATATTTGACATATATATATATTAGTCTGTCTAAGATATATATATATTAGCGTTCTATTTTCCTAAATAAGTTATTAAATATTTATAAAAACATATTTTTTCTGTTCTAAAAAATATGGTTCATTTTTATAACTAGTTTACCATTAATTTCTGGAGTTGTAATAGAATTAAAATAAATTTGATTTAAGAAAAGGTTTTTTCCCTGCTGTATAGTGTTGCTTCGTCGAAGTGTGGAAATGAACTACTTCAAATGCTACACTAAGGATAAATATAAACTATAAAGTAATTACAACTAGTACAATTTCTTGGCTTGGTTATCTTCACTCCAAAAGCCCCACTAACCCTAAAGTTTGGTAAAAAAAATCTCCAAATCTTAACTACATCAATATAATCCACACCTCTCTTGTGGGCAGTTTCTGGATAATTGATAAGTTCACGCTCGTTCGCTCGTGGGTGTATTTGCCAGCAATCGCAAGACAAAATAAATACCATTTTGAGCACAGTTCTTAAAATACACCTTTCAATAGTCACATGAAGCATAGTATGAATTCATGAAAGTAAATCTAGTACTACATTTAAAACTCTTTAATATTAATAAAATTTCCCCAAAAGTCGTTGATAGAGTATACCTACATTTTGCTTACTTTTAATTTACCAGCCAGCGCGCTTTCCCAGCATACATGAATTGGTTGCATTAGCGGCAACTTCAACGGTAGGGGGATGGTTGGCGTGGGAAGGGTGGGGTGGGGTGGGGACTACCAACACACATGCGTCTGAACGCACCCACGTACAATACAAATGCACACTCAGCTACATATTATTTTAATAATACTTGATACTTTACATTTTTGTTTTTATTTACTAAAAAAAAGTTTTGTATTATTTAAGGGAATAGCAGTTCTAGTTCTAAAGCTTCAAAAATCCTCAAAAACTAAACTCCTTTCTTTGGTGTGTGTGTGTGTGTGTGTGTATTGGGAGGTGGGGGTTTAACGTGCACTTTCTGAACTTACTGATATAGGCTATCAACCAACACACGACTTATAAACTAACTTAAATCTACAACATATGGAACATCCAAACCTCAGCTGTTAACACGTCTCTGTGAAATCCAGCCCGTGTTGTAGTGGTGAGTGCACCTAGCTACGAGCTTAGGGGCCTTGTGTTAGATTCCCGGCTGGTACCTTGGGTATTTTTCTTAAGAAGAATTATCCCAATAGTCACCAGGGGCTTGTAAAATTAGGCTTAAGTTATGTTTAAGATTCCCACTGGCCCACACCTCCATATTCATTATCATCACACCATCTCATTGCGGGTGCGTGAATACAACCTCCATAGGTGTACCCTGGGCAACGCTCTGTGCCACGCGAGTGGTTAATAGTCTACACACAGGCGACCGAACTGGATGACAGATCTTTCCCAGTCAGAAATGCCATACGTTAAAAAAAACTAATAAAACAACACTGTTAAAGGGAAAATTCCGTACTCTCCTAATGATAAGTATTTTGACTCTGCCGGGAGTAAAAACCGGAACCATTAGCTAACCAAGCAGACTCGCTACTAACTGGGCCAAAGTGTCAGACTCTAAATTGTCTTAAAATGTGTTATGCTTTGATCCTATTAAAATGTGATTTTATTTGAGTTGATATAAACCGTTATTCGTTATTTAATTTGATCTCAAAACGGCAACATTTGACGTGAAACTTAGTTGAAAATGAGTTTGCCTCACTTTTTTAATCATCATTTATTTAATTATAAAACTTAAAATTGAAAGGTTTTTATCATATTGGAAGATGTTGATACCATTCCACTCCACTTTGGAGCAAACTTCTTTTGAAATAATCAACCACGTCTTAAATAAGGCGGGATTTCTAGACGTCTGGCAATGCGTCTCAGCACCCCAGTAGGTGGGAGGTTGGAACGCGGTGCGGACGTCCATAAATCCCGCGCTATTTAAGAAGTGGTTAGTCATTTTAAAATATGGTTCACGCCTATATTAGTGTGCTATATCTCAACATGTATTTATAGAATTAAAAACCTTAATTTACCAGTTTAATTATTTTACTTTTTAAATGTAAAAATATGAACTTAGTTCATTTTCAATGACGTTTCACGGGAAACGTCACAGAACTGAGGTCAAAGTAAATAAAGTATTTATTTTAGGGACAAAACTATAAATTCAAAGATAGTTGAAGATTTTCTAGTGGTTTTAAAGCTTATTAAGGTGGGCATGTAGGGTACTCGAAAAATGTGTCTTTGCAGTTTTTAAAGCAAAACTTTGTTGACACAAATATATCAAATATTGCTTCAGTACAAACATATAATTTAATTTTCTTCACATGGTGACCTCAACAGTTGTTGAATATCCGTCAATGGTGTCCTGGATTTTAATAACAACTTTTTCTATTCATTTAAAAAGTTTGTCATTTAATGCCACTACGCTTAGGACAGATATTAAGGAAGTGTTCATATCACCATGTGAGGAAAATTAAACCCTATGTTTATAATTGAGCAAAGGGCTATTTGCTGTATTTTGGACAAAAAAAAGTTTTGTTATAAAATCTGCTAAATCATTGTTGTTGTTTTTTCGCGTTGCAATGTAAGATAATTATTTCCCTTCGAGTAGGTGGCACACCTAAAGTCACTTATTAGTCATCTGACTATAAAAGCAGTCGCTATCTCTGGGTGTTCCTCCCGACAAGGTGAAACGTTATCGATCCTGAAAGGCGACAGTTATTTCTGAAAATTATCTGCGGTAATAAAAACCTGACGCTCCGTTAGTGTTGACAGCCCCGAGGTGTGGGTGAGACCACCGTGTTTCCTGTTTGCACGTGCGATGTGGAAATGTCGCGACAAACTCTGGACAGGAAGGTTTAAGATGCCAAAGAGTCCGAGAGAAATTAGTCATCGACCTCGGTGGGAACGTGGATTAAATGTTTGGCTCATCTAGTCTGGGAGGTTGGAGTACGAATTACAGCTGGGTGTGCAAAGTTTTTTTTGTGTATATTTTCCTGCTCTACTCTCCCTCCCCGCAAATGTGGGTGCACCCTCTTCAGTGGCCAAATGCTCTGAGGTGTCACTCTTGAGTTAGACTGGCCTGCTTATGGTGGATATATTGGGGTTCAAATCCGGGGTTAGATCAACTGAGGGTGGTTTTCCCTAAATGGTTTTCCAATCTCCTTCCACGCAAATTCGGGTAGATTACCTCTAAAATGTTTCCTACCTCATCCCTATCCCACAAAATTAAATTATCATATAAGCGTATAGAAAGGTTGGATATTAATATGATGTGATAATAAAATAGACCTCCCCCACCCCAAAAAAAACACAAATATTAGTTCTCATAAAAATGTAAACCACTATTTAAAAAAAAATACAAGTTTAGTTTTAGTCCTAGGTAAATGCGTATTCTGTCACAGTTAAACTTATGTTCAAACCAACCTAATCTAAGTAGGCCTAATAGCCCCCTCGTGGTCTTTGAACTGAAGCTAATATGTAGAGGCTAATATTATATACGTTGCAGGGATAGAGTTATATTATGAAAACGGCAGTCTAGTTATTAACTTAGTGTTGACTCTGATTTGAAACGATCAAATGAAGGATTTTCAGGGTATATAAACCACCACAAAATAAATTTCAAACCTTGTGGGCAAATGTATCAAACATCGCAAGCACACATTTGAATCATATAGAGCAGGGGTTTCCAATTGGCAGCCTACAACCCCTTTTTAGTTTTTGGCCCACTAAGTTTCTTGGGAGAGTAATCTACCGTATTAATGTTTTTAGACGAGAAACGGAAAGTTTTGATTTGCGTGGTAAAAATAAATGATAGCTCTATCTGATCATGTTTAATTTCTTTCTTATCTACTCTATTATATTGACGTATCAAAGATAATATATTTTAGTCGTAAAATTGGTTTAGTGGGTAATTAAACATGTTTATATTAACACTTCTTATTTAATTCATCATTACATCTGTTCTAGTTTTTGCATTACTTTACATTAGCCGATTATGATGGGGCCCTCCACTAAATTGATTGATTCAAATGTGACCCACATGCACTTTAAAGTTGGAAACCCCTTATATATATATACATGTGCGTATCACTGCTCATATAAATGTTAAACGCAACACATTTTCCGATATTCCTAATCATAGAAGTGAACCGGTACACATACAATTAAATTTAGGCATGACATTCTTTGTAGGCTTTAGAGTTTGTAGTTTAATTAATGGGTCCAATTTGATGTATATTCCATTTTCATAACTGTATTGTGTGTATTTATTTCACTACAAAAAATAATAGTAATAGGCCTAAATATTTAAAGTCGTGTTGTGATTTTTTTTTAACGTGTGGAAATGCTAGCTTTGTAATATAGAAATCTAGGACTTTAGTGAGTGTTAAACTCATATTTTGAAAACATAATATAAAATGTCAAAATTATAAAGTCAGGAAGGGGGGGGGGTGGAGGATTTTTTTGAAAAGTACTAAAAGCATGCTTCATTTTTAATATGTGAGGTACTTTGTGTTTGTGTTGTGTTTATGTGACGTACATTCCCTGCAATCCGATCTTCCCTCCTTTACTGTCCCGGTTTTTTAATTAACCCTGGATAAATCCTACACTGCCTCGGGGGTACTGCCAGAGTAAAACAGGGTTTAAAAAATAATATTTACTATTTACACGTTAAATTAAATTAAATTGCACTTTGTTTATGGAACTCATTCATATAGTTGAATGAAGACTATAGCTCTTAACCTTGGGGATTGAGATTGTGATGATTTCTTTTTATTTTATATTTTACTAATTTCTATTGCTTTGTGTGAGTTTGAGAGTCTTGAAAAATGATTTAAATAAAGTTGGTTAAATTTTAACACAAAATTATTTCGACCAAGCGTTCTTTACATAATTGAGTGAAAAACTACCTTAGGAAAATAGGTTTATAACTGATTTTGTTTCATGTCCCCTCTTGATAAAAAAAACATGCTCATTTAATTAATACAATTTTTTACTTTAGGATATGTTTTTCTTTCCTTATTTTTTTACTTTTTTATAATAAATCAAGAACTAAAACTGAATCTTACGCTTTATAAAATATAAATACTTGAATGTAGGCCTACTACAAAGTATTAAAAGTGAAATAACGTCTTGCCTTACCAGCTTTTGTCGTTACACTTTGTTGCAATAATGTCGTAAAAAAACAAAACTAAGGAGATGGCTGGTAGGTTATAGTAAAAAAGTAATGTAGCTTGTTGTGATGATCGCCCCTTTCCCCCTTAAATCTGGCACTGATGACAATAATTTCCCTGCCCTACCTTGATTTTTATAAATAAATTTCTTGACCAATTATTAGCAAAGCAATTTTAAATTATTATTATTATTAGCACCGCGTCTTACTACCCGTTTGGGTTATACGCACTTACGCTAAAGTGTAATGGTAGGGTGATTGTGAGATGAAATGAAGGACCTGCAGTTTAACATGGAATCCGAACCACGGTGGAGGCCTGGCATTCCTCACATTCACAAGATGTCTTGTCAGAGGTGAAGGAAGGGTTTGACAATCAGATAAATCTTTGCCGGGACCAAGGATTGAACCCCGGCCGCCAGCATAGAAGTCTGACACCTTAATCCTAGACCGCCAGGTCATTGGCAATTTTAAAAAAAGTTGAAATTACTGAACTATTTAAAGAATATAAATACTAGTTTTTTTTGTGTTAGTCTCATTAAAAAGGTATGTTTTCAACCTAGGTCTATAAATATTATTATTATTAGCACCGCGTCCTACTACCCGTTCGGGTTATACGCACTTACGCTAATGTGTAATGGTAGGGTGATTGTGAGATGAAATGGAGGACCTACAGTTTAACGTGGAATCCGAACCACGGTGGAGACCTGGCATTCCCCACATTCACAAGATGTCTTGTCAGAGGTGAAGGAAGGGTTTGGTAATCAGAAAAATCTGTACCGGGACCGAGGATTGAACCCCGGCCGCCAGCATAGAAGTCTGACACCTTACCCCTAGACCGCCAGGTCACCTGTCTATAAACAGTTTAGTCTAAGAGAAATTAGATGGCCAGGGTAATTTGAGCAGAAGTGCGCCTGCATTTGCGTGGATAGTGCATGTGGAAAACAATGGTGATACATAATTATTGCAAAAATACCTTTGATGCACCTGTCCATGAATTGAACCCCAACCGATTCTTTCGTGATACCAATGTCTTGGACCATGTGACCAAGAGTGCGCGTTTAACAATGATTAAAAACTTTTATATCATACTTGAAAACTAAGACATATAGTAGCATAATCAGACACAGTTACAAACAAAAGTATTAAATTTATCTGTGCTTCGAGTAGACGTTTACAGCAATGGATAGCGAGCACTTGTTTGAATCGCATCACATTGAATCATTTTCACATGATTTTGTTAGAAAATAGGGGAAAGAATCAAATTTGGAATTTTTTCCTGCCTGTGTGGTGTGATACAAGCTATATGGACCAACCAGTTTCATAGTCAGACTCAGTACGCTTAAGTGTGTTGGTACTACACTAAATAAGACGACACCTACCTAAACTCGAATGGATTAGATCAGTTTCGCATTAAAAAATGTCCCATTCCATTCTGGTCTAGGTAGATGTCCTGTGTTTTGTGTAACGTTACTCTTGAGGCGTACTAAGTCTGACTATGAAATTGGCCCATAGTCAGTAGCGTGTCAATTCAAAAAGTGCTACCAGTATAAGCAAAGCTGGTTTTAAGTGTGTATGTAGTGTGCCTGTCAACATCGGTGGTCTTGGGCTAAAGTGCTCGCCTTAAGAAACAATGCTCATGGGTTCAAGCCCAGCTGAAGTTGACGGATTTTTTCTTTAGTGATAAAAATTATTACAACTTCATTGGGAAGGGAATTACATCCGTTGGTTTCATGTGGATAGTGGCATGTAAAAGGTCCCTGGAAGGTATGTGAAAATACCTTTCCCGGCAAATTGATAGCCCCTTTAGCGCTCGCTCTTGGAAATTAAGTGTGTAAGGTAACGGGAATCGGGAAAATATCTCACTTATTAAACTCCCCTAATATATGGGATTTCTACCAGATGGTGTAGGTAACACCAACCAGATGAATTTCTGAGTGTGTACCCAGCTCCAAATGGATAAAAATCACAGGTTAACATCACGTCTTACTACCCATTTGGGTTATACGCTTAAGTACGAATTACTCTAACGGATTAATAATAGTGAAGGTTGAATTTAGAGGAAGTGAACCCGCATTTGCGTGGAGGGAAAGTGGAAAACCATTTAGGAACCCCCCCCCTCAGTTCACTCGACCGAGATTCAAACCTCCATCTCCCCGTCCTCGGTGGTCTAGCTCAACACGACTGGCGTGTTAGCTAACTACGCCACCGAGGTGGGTTTGACCGAAGAAGAAATGGTCTGCCTACGATACCCATTTAACCTATAACACACAGGCTGTGCTCTACATATCTCACATGCCCATATGAACATTTTTGTTGTTACTTGAGCAAGATGAGAAAATTCACAGGCAGTCCTAAAAATTAAACTAGCCCAGCTTACCCTGGCAGCACTCCACTCCACGGCACTGACCATAGTGTACATCTATCTTAAAAATGAATAAATAATTTAGTGAATATTTTGACATCCAATTCAATAGCAATATCAACACGACATTTTTTTAAATGTAAGAATAGTTTTCAAGCTTTAGAGATTGTGTATGATATCTAGTTCAATCAATTAACGTTGATGAATGGTCAATGGTTACATGTGCAGGGGAAAAGTTCAATTTGGAGGCTAAACAATATTAAATTTAAATTAATTTGTTTTCATTTAGATACATGCTGTCTAAAGTCAAAAAATAGCCATTTTCAAACACAGTTTGACTATAATTGATTTAAAACTAACTCTCTAAGGGTTGTATGAATGTATTAACATATATTAATTTATTAATAATTAAATAATATTGCATATTTGGTAGAATTTTCGAGTTAGAAAAACATTTTAAAAATCAATGAAAACGTACCAGGGGGCGTTATTTTAATATATGATAGGACTTATGAATGAGAAATTGAAGTTTATTGGCAAAAATTGAATAAACCATAGAAATTGGAATTGGAATTTAAATTTACAAAACGTGAAACATATTTTAAATAAAATAAAGGATATTAACAAAGAGTTTAAGAAATAAATTAAATTAATAATAAATAAATTATTTTCATGTATTAGGGATATTAAGTCCTGTTTTATATTGACGTAACCCGCCTCGGTGGCGTAGTTGGCTAACGCGCTTGTCGTGTTGAGCTCGACTGCTGAGGACGGGGAGATCGAGGTTCGACTCTCAGTCGGCTGAACTAGGTGTGGTTTTTCCTAAATGGTTTTCCATTCTCCCTCCACGCAAATGCGGGTTCACTTCCTCTAACTCAACCTTCCCAATTCCTAATCCATTAGCGTAGTTAGTACTTAAAGCGTATAACCCGAACGGGTAGTAAGACGCGGTGCTAAATAAAATATAAATATATTTTGACGTAGGAAAAGATAAGTTACGATTAGATTACGGTTACACTAAGTTATCTTCAAGGTACTAATACCCCCACTTTAAATAAATAGATTGTACTCAAAATATTGGACTTGCCCACCATTATCGAACGTGACTCCAACTGCAAGTAATTTTGATCACTATTAAGATAAGAATAGGGCTTACATAACCCAACCTAACTTAACTTAGCCAGAATCTAAATTATTTACGTTGCATCAATATTTGTATTTATAAATATGTTTTGATCTGATCGTTAAAATTTCCCTTTTGTAGATTAATAACTCAACAAAATATATGCCCATTTGCAGTCTGTGTCAACAACATTAAATTCAACTTCACATGTGCTCGTTTCTTAATTTCAATCTTCATTGATTCAACTGTCCAACCCTAATATATTATTCTCATTAGCTCAGTTGCCCTACACAACCAATCCTCAATGTTTCAAAAGTTCTTTCAAAATGACTCTCATATATTAAACTGTATAATCCCATCAATCCTCAATAATTACACGGTCATATAAAAATCTACTCTCATAGTTTAAATTGTCCTACTTCACTAAGTATTATCAGTTCAATGGCAATTCTCATCGTCTCAATGGTTCTAACCATCGATTATCATCAGTTAAATTGTCTTACCCACCCAATTATCGTTGTTTCAACTGCCCTAGCTAACCAAATATAGTTGCTTAAACTGTTCTACATAACCTATTGTCATGGGTTAAACTTTAATAACACACCAGTTATCATTGGTTCAACTGCTCTAGCTAACCAAATATAATTGCTTAAACTGTTCTACCCGACCTATTGTCATGGGTTAAACTTTAATAACACAGGTGACCTGGTGGTCTAGGGGTAAGGTGTCAGACTTCTGTGCTGACGGCCGGGGTTCAATCCTCGGTCCCGGCACAGATTTATCTGATTTCCAAACCCTTCCTTCACCTCTGACAAGACATCTTGTGAATGTGGGGAATGCCAGGCCTCCACCGTGGTTCGGATTCCACGTTAAACTGTAGGTCCTCCATTTCATCTCACAATCACCCTTCCATTACACATTAGTGTAAGTGCGTATAACCCGAACGGGTAGTAAGACGCGGTGCTAATAATAATAATTTAATAACACACCAATTATCATTGGTTCAACTGTCCTAGCTAATCATTTTTCAACGGTTAAATAGTACTATCCAAAAAATTATAACTGGCTCAACTGTCCTACTCCAATCACAACCCCTATTGGTTCAGTTTCCTTACCTCTATAATCTTCTTGGTTAATCTGTCCTTCCCTCTGCGAAATTATGACCAGTTCAAATATTTTTCAGCTCAACTGTCGGTTTCCCAAATATATATGAACGTAAATTTTCAGCCTTATCAATATTACAGCTAGAAACAAATCCATCAAATTATTTTCAGTAAGAATATAACGTATATGATTGGTGAAATATATCCAAATGTGTATTCATTGACATTAGTTTTAATAAGTAGAAATATTCCATTACAGTATGAAAATAGATTAAAATGTTCCATAAGGTTACTGTCGAAGAGGAATGAAAATACGAGGCATCTGAAGTAAATAATCTGAGGCCCATTAGATGGTTACATCAAACTGTTATCGACAGATGCGATTCCACTCCCTTCAAAGAACTTCAGAAATACTCTTTTCTTCTGGCTGCTTTCTACAAGACAACATCTTAAGAAAACACCCTATTTTATATTCTAATCCTATTTCTAATGGGTTTTATCACTTTTTTTATACATTCTACTAAAGATAAAAAAATAAGGCTCGTTGATGTTTAAAGGAATCACCAAACAAGAAAGAAATTAACTTGACAGTTGACACTTCTAAGATAAGAGGTAAAAAAAATGAGGTGAGAAGGGAATTTTCATGTTATGTCTGGGAAATCTTCGATGCGTGAATACATATTCCTAAAACAGGGTTGACCAAAATTCGTTTATTATCAACCATTCAGGTTTTATGAAAAACTATGTCTAGTCATAATTTGTAAAAAAACAAAACAAAAAAAACTAGGTAGCCTTTTATGCACTCAAACTAAAACTTATGACTAAGTTTATGGAATTTTTGTTTTTTTAAAGTGATTAAATTATTATTATTATTATTATCATTATCATTAGCACCGCGTTTTACTACCCGTTCGCTACGCTAATATGTAATGGTAGGGTGATTGTGAGATGAAATGGAGGATCTACAGTTTAACGTGGAATCCAAACCACGGTGGAGGCCTGGCATTCCTCACATTCACAAGATGTCTTGTCAGAGGTGAAGGAAGGGTTTGGTAATCAGATAAATCTGTGCCGGGACCGAGGATTGAAACCCGGACCCCAGCACAGAAGTCCGACACTTTACCCCTAGACCGCCAGGTCACCTACACTGATTATAGCTATATTAAAATTATCCCACAAAGCTTACCAATAACATATAAAATAATTTATGGTTCAAAATTTATTGTTGATGATATGAGTCCATAGGCCGTATGCCAAATAATATAATAAAATAACTCTACAAGTAATCTAAACATAAATATCTACACATTTTGGGTCTAATAAATCAGTCACTAAACAGATATCAACATTTCATGCAGACACTTATTGAAATCAAATAAAAACATTTTTTACCATCTTTAGAGAAAGTGAAGTGAAAATGAGATAGTAGATCAAATATCTCAGAAAGTGTAAAAGAGAAATATAATGTTTGAAATTATAACGGGTTTCGTCGGCAAAATATCTCTTTGAAGGAGATAAAGATCGGTGGTTTTGAGAGGGCTAATTGTGGGTGGGAATGAGAGAGAGAGTGAGAGAGATGGTTTGAGGATAAAGGGGAGTGAGACAAGAAAATATCTCAGGACTTAGCTTCAGGATGTCACCAGGGTTGACAGCTCGTCAACCAAGAGCAGCCCCCTCTTTACCCCTCCTATATATACAAACCTAACAAAAATACTGGTCCTTCCCTAGCCTCCTGACAAAAAGTTTAAGAGATTCTTTCCGAGATGCAAAAAGGAAATATCTAGAAGAAAACTATCCACACAAACCCATCATTGTATCCTTAGGTGTTGCTACATGTCAAACTCCGATTTGAAAAAAAAAAAAAAAGGTTAATAGGGGCAGGCTATAGCCTATGTTTTTTCCCCCAACTCTTATTTCTTTATTTAAGAAGACTGAACGAAAAAGTGAAAACACGTCTGTTACCCCTCCCCCCCCCTTTCCCTTTTTTTTCGCCCCTAAGGTAAAGGCTGTCACGGAATCCTCATACAATGGCCATTTTATGCTCAAGAACAAACATAGGGCGTGAATGTGTGAAAAATGAAACCGAGAGCTAAGTGATTGTTGATAGATAATACGTTGTATGCTATGACATTGGCGAATATTGGGCGCTTTACGGGAGGAAGGTTATATAGGCCTACCTAGCGCTTGGAATGCTTTTCGATTTCTTGGCTCTTTAGGGTTTTGTAACAGTCTTTTAGTCGCGACGATCCAGGTGGATTTACAAAGGTAAGTTTAACCTTTCACTTTGTCTTCCTATTGGCTTGTGTTTGCACTGTGTTGGATATATTTTATCCAAATAATCTTAACCTATCAGCGGTAAATCTAACTGGAACAGGATTTCTCTTAAGTTTTGGTGATGGACGAATACCAAATGGTAGTAGCTATGTACACTGAGGGACAATTAGGAGGGTAGATTGGTTGAAAATAGTGCAAAAAAACATTATTTTTTAGCTAATTCAATTTTAGGAATAGAAATACAAGATCAAAATTAATTTATTAAATATAATGTTGTGAAGAAATCATATGATTACATAAAATTAGTAAGTTATAGTTGTTTTTTTATTTTTTAAATTCTTAAACTCATAATTCTAGATAAATAATTGCTCAGATTTGTTGACTTAACGTTGGTTCCAACTTCCTTTTCTTTTTAGACTTATGTCTACCGAGGAAAGAAATAGGGCATAGCATGGATATTTCATATTTAATATTTTTGCATTTCAACTCTTTGTATTATATTTGATCAAAATTCTTTAATTAATTATTATTCCGAAACCTCCTGGGATCCTGTGATAGGCCCATTGTGGACTACCGGTAGTCCAAGGACTATACTTAAAGACACACTGAACTTGAGGATGTAAAATAGCCCTGAAAAATTGACGTAGATAGTTGCTATAGTTTTTTAAAGTGATAAGCTAACTTTAAAATGCTGGCAAGGTTAGCCTTAGGTTCTGCTATGATTGACACTCGTGAAGCTAGGCGTAAGTCCCCTACTGTCCAGTTTGCCGGTGACGGGCGAGGATTTCGAGGTTCAAGTCTGACAATTTGCTCTCTTCTCCACGCTGACACGAATTGGTTTCGTTTAAAATGTCATTTTTATCAACCCTACTGCCAGTTATGTAGTATAAATAGTTCGGACGGGTAGTAAGACGCACTACATGAAAATAATTTAACTCTTTAAGTAACCAGGCAATAAGTCTACCTGTATAAGGTAAGAAACATGTATATCTGGTGACATGGATTACCAAACCCTTCCTTCACCTCTGACAAGACGTATATTAATCACAACTTGTGAATGTGAGGAATGCCAGGCCTCCACCGTGGTTCGGATCCCACGTTAAACTGCAAGTCCTCCATTTTATCTCACAATCACCCTAACATTGCACATTAGCGTAAGTGCGTATAACCCGAACGGGTAGTAAGACGTGGTGCTAATAATAATAATAATAATATTGACTTGTTGTAAACGCTACTCGAATAACTCAGGCATAAGCTTAATTGAACATTTTTTTAAAATAATTGTTTTAGCCACGCTTCTTAGGCCTACTATCCGTCCTAATTCTACGCTTATGAACTTATTGCGCTAATAGTTTTAGGGATTATAAAGGTTATATTTAGAGGAAGTGTACCTGCATTTGCGCGGAGGAAGAGTGGAAAATCGTTTTCGGAAAACCAACCTCAGTAGACCCAACCGATATTCGAACCTTGATCTACTCGTCATCGGCAGACTAGTATACTGTGACCGTAGCGTCTTAGGCCATGAGGCAACCGAAGTGAGTTTTAAATATTATTATTATTTAGCACCGCGTCTTACTACCCGTTCGGGTTATACGCACTTACGCTAATGTGCAATGGTAGGGTGATTGTGAGATAAAATGGAGGACTTGCAGTTTAACGTGGAATCCTGGCATTCCTCACATTCACAAGTTGTGATTAATATACATCTTGTCAGAGGTGAAGGAAGGGTTTGGTAATCAGATAAATCTTTGCCGCGACCGAGGATTGAACCCCAGCCGCCAGCACAGAATTCTGACACCGTACCCCTAGACCACCAGGTCACCGAGTTTTAAATAAATGTAGTTTTTAATAAGCTATGGACGGTGAGTCAACTAAAATATTATTTGTGTTTAACTATCACGTTCTAACACCAACGTGCTATTAGAAAAAAAAAAACGGAACTCTTGGTATAGTGTTCAGCGGCCTCGGCTATTTATCTAGAGATCCCGGGTTTGATTCCCGATGGCACAATAGGTATTTTTCCACAAAGGGGAATTGTTTCTATGGTCACCATCGCCTGGTTAATTAGTAATCATCACTATGGGATAGGCTGCGGAGATAATGAAGTTTTGAAAAAGGGTTCCAAATAATCCTAAATGGAAGCGTATTTCAAAATGGGGTGTATACAATTTTGGCACTCGACCCAAAACGAATTGGATACCCAAGTATTTTAAGTGTGCCAAGTTTCATACTTGTGTCTGGCCGGTACCAATCCATGCCTATTTTGTTGCTAAGGGACTCCATTGGTCCTCACCCTGACCGCAGAGATATTTTAAGGACCTCTTGACGAGATAGCGATAAACAGAAGAAAGGATGTTATTTTGGTGGTGGGCGGGTAATAGACACGGAAAGCCAGCCATAATAAATAAGTAAAATATAGTCCTATAGGGCTTGAACTTGAGTAACTGTTAAAATTTTGCCGGACCACGGAAGTATGTTGAGTTTTTAAAACGGACCTCCATCAAAAATAATTGGGGAACCCTGCACTAGACTAAAGGTTTAAGCTAAGTTCAAGATTTTCACCAGCTCTACATCAACTTAATCATTATCATAACGTCATCTCCAAACGGATACAAGTCTATATAGGTACTGCACCTCTCAGGGTCAAATATAACATACATTTAAAAAACAACTTACCAACCACAAAATGAATGAATGGGCAAGGAGCTGAGTGGTATGTATATTCTGAACATAAGTTAGGCTGTAAGTAGGCTGCTGATATAATCAGTCGGTCCAGGAAGAGATCTTTAATTATTTCAAATTTAAGAACACACTTTTTTAGAAAGAAAAATACACCCCGTTACTGAATATAAAAAAAAGTCAAGGATAAAACCCTAATCTTTTGAATCAAGGTCAAGCAGGATAAAGTAGAACACTGACAATTTGATTCAAGAATATAATTTATAGTCCTATGGCAGGATTCTGGGACTGACAAGTTTTTATAGGTAAAATCTTATCTGATTGAAAAGTTACTATATTTATTTTCACTTGTTCATACACCAAATCATGTCACTTTTGAGAGATATTTTTTTTAAATTAAAAAATTATAATGTTTCCAGCAATTTTTTTAAAAATTTCTTAAAATACATTTATATTGAAAATTGGACAATAAAAGAACAGAATTTTACCGTTGTCACTCCAACTAGGCCTACTTTCATGTTTTTATACGTCAGATCATGTGATCTGCAGCTGTCACATTTGATAGAGAGAGTATCAATACGGATAAAATAATATAATTAGACATAACTTAGTAAAACGGTCAAGATAAATAGATCTTCTAGTGTGGAACTTTTATTTTTTAAAAAGTCATCTAAAAAATAATTTCATGTAAATTTTCTTAGTGAAAATCTGACTATTAAATTAGTAACATAGATATATATTTTTTAAAGCATTCGATTGTATCACTGGTTGAAGGAAAGGCGTAACCTTTCAATTTTAAGGTAAGAGTGAAATTGATGTATTAAAAAATATAGGCCTATTAAATGTTGAGCAAAGTTACCGGAGCTATTCTCATGTATAATCAATTCGCAAAACCATGTGATCTGCAACAAGGCCATAGCCAGTCAATAATTTCAGGGGGGTTTGGTGGGCACATCCCCCAATTGCTGGAAGCTAGAAAAAATTATAAATTATAAACGGTTCTAGAAGCTCTCTGAAGTGGTTTTTTGTCATGGTAAAATAACCCCCTAGCTGTCGAAGGCTTTGAAATTTTCTAAATATTAAATACTTTTTGAAGCTCTGTATAAGGTGTTTTTTTAATGGTAAAATAACCCCCAAAATGCCGAAGGCTAGAAAAATTTCTAAATATTTAACACCTCTAGAAGCTCTCTGAAGTGCTTTTTATGGTTACACATCCCCCTAATTTGTACTTGTATCTTAATTTTGATATTGTTTGAACTATAAATAAAGTCATATATATATTGTTCATAAAATTTGGCGGGAGGTTTGAACCCCCAAAACCCCCTTCTGACTACGGCCTTGATCTGCAATACCATAATATGTTGATTTGCTGTCACTTTAGCAGTCAATACTTTCACAACAAACAGATGGTTTTTAATTAGGTTTTTATTTTAACAGTTTTTATCTCTTCCGCTGGCTATAAGTTAAGCGAATGGCTCGAATGAGTAAGACGTGGTGCTAAAAAAAATCTGTCACTTAACACCATTCCTATGATGAAAGGATTCTAGCAATGTAAGTCTAGTTAAAATAATGATCTTCTAATGTAATCATGTCTTCTTTTTAAAACTTATATACACATTTAAAAATGTGTCCAGCCCTTTAGAAAATTTATGAAATATAGTTTTTTTAATACACATGCAACATCTAACATGTATATGTTTATTTCACCAAAGAAGTAATCAGTAAACACAATTTGTCGGAAACTATTTCAGGTTTGAATGTGAAAGTGTATACACGTGTATAAAACTATCAATTTAATGCTACGGAAAAGTTTGTCGTTCACGAGTAGATTAAAGTTATAGTAATGAAGTAATAAGAAATTTGTAAAATTAATTTAAAAAGAAACATATAGGCCTGAATAAATTTAGTTGACTTAGATGATCACAAATATATTTTTTAATAGGTGTGGTTTTGAGAGAGAGAAACATTGTGAACCAAGTTTTACTACCCATCCAACATATCCACATACTACTGTATTTAAAGTTTTGGGTTAGGGATTAAGAAGATTTAATTTCAAGAAAATATCCATGCATTTTCATAGAGGGAGTGTAAGAAACCACTTAGGGGGGGAAATCATCCTCAGTACACTTTAGTGGGATTTGGACATTATATCGTGATCAACAACAGTGTCTATCGCGAGGTTAACGCCTAATACCATTCGGCTATCAAAAAAAGGTTTTTGTTGAGTTCATTTTATTTTATTTCGATATTAAAGTTTGAAATGTTTTTGAGTTTTCAGTCAGGGTTGCCATAACCTTAATAAATACACCATTGCGCTTGAGAAAACACCCTTCATTACAGGAACGTATCATAAACTGATATTAAATGAAAGAAAATAAGATAGATGTCGTATGCTTTTATTAGCTAAGAATATTGTTCGTCTTTCAAGTTGGGAGTTTAGGAAATGCAAGTTAAGGGCATTATTTTTGCAGTTTTTATATCAACACTTAATTTTTGTTCAAAATAAATCAAATTTAATATTAATTTTTAGCACGTCGTTTTAGTACCCATTGAGGCTATACGCTCATGTACTAATGGTCCTAGAGATGAGAATGGTTGTACCCACACTTATATGGAAGGATAGTGAATAAACCATCTTGTAAATACCACCTTCAATAGACCCGACCGCTATTCAAACGCCCTCAAGTGGGTTAAATCAAATAATTTTTCAGTATTCATAAAAAACATATTTAATTTTAGTAAGGAACAATATATATTCAGAATTGATAAAAATAGATCAACAAAAAAAAAAG
>CABEEJ010005990.1:0-18779 GCA_901482245.1 Timema douglasi | reverse complement strand
TTGATCTATTTTTATCAATTCTGAATTTTTCAGTAGACATATAGAGTTTAATTTTCTTCACATGTTGACCTTAACATTTATTGAATATCTGTCAAGGGTGTCCTTGAAATTTAATAACAGCTTCTTCTCTCCAAATAAAGTGTTTGTCATTTAATACCACCATGCTCATGACAAATACTCAACAACTGTTGATATCACCATGTGAAGAAAATTAAACTCTATATTTCCACTGGAGTAATATTTTATTTATTTAGTCCAAAAAAAAATGTTTCGCTATAAAAACTGCACAAAACAAACCTTTTCATGCGTCCTCCACACACCCACCTTTAACCTTATATCTGTCACCAAGGTTGAGTGGTTAGGGAAATTAACTAGATGTCTCACTGCCTCTAAGAAAGAAACTTGGATTTGGTTCTGCATAGTCGTGAGATACAAATATCACTTGTGATTGTGTTTACCCTGATACCTTACTCAAATATTAGATATACTCTTCATGGAGATAAAACTAAACAGTTAGTATAGGTAAATGGGTGACCTGGCGGTCTAGGGGTAAGGTGTCAGACTTCTGTGCTGGGGATCCGGGGTTCAATCCTCGGTCCCGGCACAGATTTATTTGATTACCAAACCCTTCCTTCACCTCTGACAAGACATCTTGTGAATGTGAGGAATGCCAGGCCTCCACCGTGGTTCGGATTCCAAGTTAAACTGTAGGTCCTCCATTTCACCTCACAATCACCCTACCATTACACATTAGCGTAAGTGCGTATAAACCGAACGGGTAGTAAGACGTGGTGCTGATAATAATAATAATAATAATGGTAAAATCTATTTGATTAAGATAGTTTGTAAATCGTAGGCAGATGTAGCTGTGGTTTTATAAAATATACTCCATTCACGGTAGGAATTACTCTCTGAAAGGTCTTTTTTTCTACCAATATCCTACTATATAGTAGATTTATGGTAGGGGAAAAGGCCTTTACGAAAACAATTCCTACCGTGAACGGACTTTAAACGTTAAATATATGAAATATATATCCGTTACAATATAAACATAGGTATGGCAGTATTTAAAAGTGCGATGACGCCAATATTGTTTTATGGATGTGAAGCGTGGGTTTGTCAGGAGAACAAGAGCAAGGGGAATACAGTTGGAATAAGATATCAAAGAAATGTATGTATGTGGAAAAACTCGTATGGACAGAGTAACTTATGAATGGGTGCTGAAGGAGTATGGTTTGAAATAGGTCCATGTGAAAGAAGTGTCTTACGTTGATTTGGGCATGTTGAGAGGATGAATGCGGATCGAGTGATGAAGCAAATATATGAAGGTAGAGTGCGTGGATCAATATGAAGGGGTAGGCAATGTAAGACCTGGCTAAATGTTGTAGACGAATGTGTGAAAAGGAGAAACATTAAAGAGTTTTAAGATTAAAAGAGCATGCATGACTCGGTGTATGGATGTTGTTGAAGCGAAGGGAGTATTCAAGGATAGGGAAGTGTGAGGAAAGTTAGTGAGGCTGGATTAAATACGGAGTTTTGTTTTATGAGCTATATGCAAAGTTTCAATTCTACCCCATAAAGAAACGGCGTGATTAGGTATGGACCTATGAGTAATCCATCCTTATCCTAGAATAATTAATTTTCAATATTTTTACCCATAATTATTTAACTGTATTTTGCTTGTGGATTCTGAGTTTGAATTTAGATAGAATCCAGTAATGATATTTTTAAAATCTTATTTAAAATGATAGTTTTGTGACTAGACCATCAGAGTAGCCTATGCGTCACATTTAAACTCTCATATTGATTCGTTTCCATGACAAAATTGGTTATAATTTAAAAATAATTCTTTGTTTAAGGGCCAAACTTATTCACATAAATAAATTACGTTAATTCATAGTGGCAAACGTCCAAGAATATTAACATTGCACTAACGTGTCGCTTTAACATAATAGGCCTACTGGAGTGCAGCTGATGGGAATATCGGAGTTCAAATCTCAGTCGTGTGTACCCAGATTGTATTTTCTTAAATTGTTTCTCATTCTTACTCTATGAAAATGTGGGTACATTTCTTCTAAATACTACATTCCTCATCAGTAGCCCATTAATATAAATATGCGGAAAGCACGAATGGATAACAAGACCCGATACACACACACAACTAGCATTCCATACATAGGTATAGCCAAATGTATCTTTCATGAGTACATTTTGGTACTCTTATTAAAAACGTTATCCTTATAAAATACTTTAAATAAGTGATTTAATTGTTAATATCTGGGTTCAAATACCTTAAATACTAAAAGATCTAAATTAATTTGAGTAATATTATTATCACCCAATCAACTTAAAATCATTAATAAACCAGTAAATATTTGAAGATGATTTTTATGGTAACATTTTATAAAAATCACACCCCTACCTTCATCACTTTTCACGCCTCACTAAATAAATTGACCTAGTCTCGGTCTTTGTCCACTTAATATGTGACTCCTCAAGCGCCCCTTCAGCACAACCACGGGTACACACGCCTACAAACACAACACGCCACCCTCCCGGCACGTTTCAAGACTACACCTCATGTCATCATGTGAGATCAGATCACACGTCTCCATGTGAGGGCAGATCACACGTCTCCATGTGAGGGAAGATCACAGGTCTCTATGTGAGGGCAGATCACAGGTCTCTATGTGAGTGCAAATCACACGTCTCCATGCGAGGGCAGATCACATATACCCATACGAGAGCAGATAACACATCCCTATATGAGGGCAGATCACAAACACATTCTCATGCCAGGGAAGATCACACATCACCATGCGATGGCAGATCACACGTCCCCATGCGAGGACAGATCACACGTTTCCATGTGCAGGCAGATAGCACGTCACAATACAATTGCAGATCACACGTCTTCATGTTTGGGCAGATCACACATCCCCATACAAGAAGAGATCACACGTCTCCATGTGAGGGCAGATCACACATCCCCATACAAGAAGAGATCACACGTCCCCATGTGAGGGCAGATCACACGTCCCCACGTAAAGGCAGATCACACGCAGTCATGAAAACCATCTTGTGGGCAGTACAAACAAACACAAAAAGTGCGCAAAGACGTCGGCGGTCACTTCAAAGTCCCTGGCACGACAAACGACAGGTCCACACGACTGTCCCGGCCACCCCTCAGAGGGTACACTTCCTCCATGGTATCACCGCTGACAGCACTGGCGACCTCGTCCGACAGTCCCGACACGACTGGAGCACCGAGGTCAGGGCTCACGATGGCTCCATCGAAAAATACACACACACTTCGTTTCCGTTACCGATCTACGCTAGGATATAGACACACACGCCGACGACTCTTAAAAAGAGGTTATGTCAGTTCGAAACAAACTTACGGAACAGTAAGCTACTTAAATGGTAGAAACACATTCGAAAATAGAAACAGCAACAAAAAAAAAGAGAGATGCTAAAGATGTAACAAAACACACACAAAAAAAGAGTTGAGGTTAAGAATGTTAAATAAAAAGAGCTAGCCTTTTTTTTTTCTTTCTCAAAACCCACAAAGTGTTTGTTCTGTTAAATGACGTTTTTTTCCCCCCTCTTGTCTCTTTATTCTCTTCCCGAAAAGCAGAGCACAGAGTTAATAATCGCCAATAACACATCACATAAGATCAAGAGCTGTAGTAGGTTCTAATCTTCTTATAAGAGAACCCGAAGGCCAGGGGCGTTAAAGCAACTAGTATATTCCTCTCTCCCGCCTCTGCCCTGGGCTTGTGCTGTTTGAACATTTAAAGGAGATAAAACACAATAAACTCACCTAAGCTGTCAGAAATCTGTTAGTGAATGCAGAGGCCTTCCAGATAAAACAAGCCTTAAGCCTGTTACAGAGGAGCTTAGACCGTCTCAAACCGTATTAAATAAGACCACGATTGATCCAGTGCAATCCCTAACTTTTCAAACACACACACACACACGCACACACATACACACACACGGACAAACACACAAACACACACACACACGTACACATACATTACTCGGCGGTACACGGCGGGCCCCTAATGGCGACTTCACCGCACCGCGCGCCGCCCCCTTTTTACCCCCTCCACGGGGACCTTGACTCTCCCGCGCACGTCACGTGGGGTGCTTCACCGCCAATCGCAGAGCTCGCCTCTCAACTTAAGGGTGCCGCCCCCTTCTCCCTCTTCCCCTCCCTTTGCCATCTAGACGACGGTTTGAGGTATTAGACATTCATGCGCTCGATGAATGAGATGGGTGGGGTGCAAGGGTAGAAATGTTGCCTACCTTACCAGGAGCAGAACGGAGCAGAGATACCTCCCCTGATTTTACAGAGGGAAAAAAAAATATATAGCACCCACAAAACTCTTGTACAAACGATAAGGAGCTATTGTGGCAGCTAACGACAAACAAAAGGATATTTTATTTTTGGGTATCTTTTTTTTTGTTGGAGGAAAAGAAGAGAACGTTCGCGCGCCTCTGAGTGTGTGTGTGTGTGTGTGTGTATGTGTGTGCGCGCGCGCTACCTTTCCCCTTACCTCTCCTCTTACCATCCCCGCCAAA
This sequence comes from Timema douglasi, assembly GCA_901482245.1. Classification (NCBI taxonomy): domain Eukaryota; kingdom Metazoa; phylum Arthropoda; class Insecta; order Phasmatodea; family Timematidae; genus Timema; species Timema douglasi. Next base: position 14,192 of record CABEEJ010005990.1, on the reverse strand, counting down.
AAACAAATGTAAGGTTTCCTAAAGGAAGCTAATCAATAGAGACTGAGCTCACTTGTAAGTTTGTCTAAAATCTCGTCCTTTTCCTATGTCTCTCACTCTCTCTCTCTCTTTTTATCCCACTCAAATGTTTGAACTAGGAGAGAATTATTTTTACTCTCCGGTTTATAAACATCATCATCATCATCATTTACACAACAGGAACACAAAACACCTCTAAAGCGCTTTACGTCATTTAGCCCACAGTGTCAAAACCCTTCTGTCCATTCATAGCTACCTCGGCAGGAAATACGAGTAGTAGTAGTAGTAATAATAATAGTGGTAATAATTACTGGGGGCAGGATATAGACATTTCACACACACACCAATCTCCACACAACAGCGGCAATGGTAATAGATACGATAATCTGTTATAACGCATCATCAAGCTTATTTGGGGGTTGGCAAAAAGTGGTCTGGGGGGTTTAGGTGGGGGGTTTTAAACAGTAAGTTAATATAATATAATTGTTTTAATTACGTGGAATTAAACACTAATTCCCCGTCGATTTTCAAAATAGTTTTGACGGGCTTAGTTTGAAACAAGGCGATTTTGTTTTGTGAAAGTGTTAAGCGAATTGATACGTGTGTTATTAACGTTTTAGTTTCTATGTGTAGAGGATTTGTGAAAGATGGGTTTGATTGGGGGGTTTGAATTTAATATTGATAACAAGTTGAGTTCCTGTTTTTTTTAAAACTTAATTTTGGGTGATGGGGAAAAAATAAATTAAGGCCACTTTGATTATTAAACGTTAAATATTTTTGTTTTGGGAAAACTTGAGTGATTTTTGGGTTGGAAGTCTCTTCTCCTAACAAACACTATTGCAGACACTCTTCAACATGTTCTTTGTTAGCCAATTCAAGCAACTTTAACATATTTATTAAGAATCAAATAGTCAAAGCTATCATTTATGCTTTTTTTAGCGAGGATTTACTCCATCTAGATATCATATTCTGATAATTGAAAAATGACACCTGGACACGGGAATCAAACCCGGGACCTTTGGTTTAGTACGCCAATGTTCTAACCACTGAGCTATCCAGGAATCGTCCAATACTCAAGGTCATTCTTCACTCATATTTTATGGCAGAGTCTATGATGGACGTGCGGAAATCATCGGCTACAAATTAGTGATTTTATCAAGAACATTTTATCAATATCATTATAGTAAGAGCATTGGCATACTAAGCCAAAGGTCCCGGGTTCAATTCCCATGTCCAGGTGTAATTTTTCAATTTTCAGAATATGATATTTATTAAGGTTTTATTGGTGACCTGGCTGTCTAGGGGTAAGGTGTCAGACTTCTATGCTGGCGGCCGGGGTTCAATCCCCGGTCCCGGCACAGATTTATCTGATTTCCAAACCCTTCCTTCACCTCTGACAAGATGTGTATTAATCACAACTTGTGAATGTGAGGAATGCCAGGCCTCCACCGTGGTTCGGATTCCACGTTTAACTGAAGGTCCTTCATTTCATCTCACAATCACCCTACCATTACACATTAGCGTAAGGGCGTATAACCCGAACGGGAAGTAAGACGCAGTGCTAATAATGATATATAAGGTTTTATTAATAAAACCTTAAAACTTATATATAAAACTTGTTAATACATCAATGAAAATACTAAGGTGGGTAGGCTATTTAACTATTTGTATTTTGCTAGAGTGAATTTGTTAATCAAGTATTTTCTATATAGGTAAATAAAGCTGAAAGTAGATCTGTCTAAGGAAAAAAAAACTTTCAGATGAGTCGGAAAAATTAAATTTGTCAGGAAAGTAGGGGGATTGTCTTATGTAACCAGAACATTCTAAAAATAGAAAATTTCAAAATGGAGCTCAGAGAATTGGGGTGTGGGGGGAGATTCTAAAATTAGAAAATAGCTTTTTAAAATAGGTAGACTCTAGAACATTAAACTTTGGCAGGAAGGTAAAAGGACTACTCAAAATGATTATAAAAAAAGGTCCTAAAATTTTTAATTTATAGTTGAGACTCCAGGAAACAGGAGGGGGAGATGGTTATAAATAGTAAAATAACTATTAAGTGTGACCCGCCTCGGTGGCGTAGTTGGCTAACGCGCTAGTCGAGTTTAGCTCGACTGTTGAGGACGGGGAGATCGAGATTCGAATCTCGGTCGGGTGAACTGGGGGTGGCTTTTCCCAAAATGGTTTTCCACTCTCCCTCCACGCAAATGCGGGCTCACTTCCTCTAATTCAACCTTCCCAATTCCTAATCCAGTAGCTTAATTAGTACTTAAAGCGTATAACCCGAAAGGGTAGTAAGACGCGGTGCTAAATAATAATAAAAAAAGTGTGGTAGAAAATCTAAATTCGGCAGGCAGGTAGAAGGACAACTCCAAAAACTATATAAGTCTTAGAATTGTGAGTGTAAACTGTTTAAAATTTCCAAAATTAATTAAAACAACTTCTCAGTGTGAGTGAGAGAAAACTGAAATTCGGAATGAATGTAAAGGGACCACCTAAAATAACCAGAAGAGTCTCAAAATTTGAATGGGATTTCTGTAAATAAGGAAGATTGGGGGTAGGGGGGATTAAGAAAAAAATCAGGTTTAAGTGGGGTGGAAAATTTTAATCTACCAGTACCCCTACAGATTGAAACATTATGCTTCGCTGGTGAAGCCCCTTGTCGCTGAAGACACTTGTAGTATATTTTGTGAGGCGAGATGGTGGTGATGAATCCTCTGCTTGTTGGGTTCCAATTTTTAATGTTTTTGTGAAGTTGTTGAAGGTAGAGACTCTCAGAGGTTGAAGTCTTGTTGTGCTCCGGCTTGCTTTTTACGTATATCTTCCGAAGGAAATTGTTCCAGACTTATCCATGGATTTTTTGGTAAATTAAACTTTGATCTATCCTTCGAGAAGCGAAAGAATGAGATGGAACGAAAAAAATAGAGACAAAACATGTCTTTCAGCCATGTTTCGCAAGTGTTTGCAGTAGAGGTGGAGTTAACTGCGAACGATGAAATTTAGTTGTCAACAATAAAAAATAAATATCTTTAGTCACCCAAATGTGAGAAGATTTCCTAACACATGATATGGATGCTATTAATTTTATATTTTGAAAATATTCATTAATTTTAAAATATGTGAAGGGTGGAAATTTTTTAGTAGAATGATTACAAAATGAAATTCTATTTTATCACAAGATAACGTAATAAAAATTAAATTTATAAGAGGAAAGTGAAGAAAATCCTCATGGGGAGGCGGACAGGGGGTGGAGATAAATTTCTTAATTTAATAGAAGTCTAAAGTCTAAAACAATTTCAATTTCAAAATGGAGTTCCAAAAGAAAGGGGGCGGGAAGACGTGGGTCAAAGGGCGTGAAGGGGATTGTATAAAAGTGGAAAAAGCATTTTAGGACTGGTAGAAATTAAATTAAACCATGATTTTCATTTATTCAATGTGTCTCTGTAGTAGTATATTATTTCATTTACGCTCTTTGGTTAGCCATTATACTTTTTTTCAACAAATTTCTGTAACAATGTCTATTACTTCGTTTCACTTATCTTATGATCGTGCTTAGGTAAATATTGCGTTCTTTTGTGCACGTGGTTTGGATTTTGGGTGAGATCTTGTTCAAAGATTTAAATTATTTTGATTTAATGATTGCAATAATGGCCCGTGGCATTGCCATAGCTAGTTCAACATTGTACAGTACAAGGAGGACTTTAAAAAAGTTGGTCGCCGTGTGTGAACGTCCTAATTTGATATAATTTTGATGCAGCTTACCCACGCGAATAACGTGTCAAATAATATAATTTAATAATAATATCATTTAAAAATAATCTTAACGAAATCAAAGTTGGTAGGTAAATTAGTATAGTCTATAGGCTACAACTATTGATTTTTAATTAAATTAAATATTATTTGGAGGAATATATTATGCCCCCCCCNGCCCCCCCCCCCCTCTCTCACTGGGAAAAATTCTGTGGGTGCCCATGCTGGCAACATTCTACGACACGTCACCGATATCCCTCCTTATTTGCCAAAAATAATAACTATTCTTCAGCCGAATGTATGACGTCTATAGTTGAAGGTTCTCTTCCTCGCTCAGCTGTGCTGCTGTAGAAGATGTATGTGTAAAGCGCATGCGCTGATCTCAGAGGAGCGATGTTCGCCTGATAGCTAGGCCACTCCATAAACATGTCTGTTTCCCGGGAAGCCGCCATCATTGGTGTACTTTAGCCGTCGCGGGAAACATTTTATTTTGCTTGGATTAATTGGCATGCACTCTGTAAAAGAAATGAGCGCGTGATTTATAAAAATAGCTTTAATCTTTAACAAACATAACATCCACGTTATCAATTTACTTTGAAAGAGAAAGTTCAAATTTAAATAATTTTACATTTTTAAACCAGACTAAGAATAAAACCCATGACCTTTGTGTAACTTACATGCACAACATTAATGCTAAAAATTAGTTGTAAGTGTATTTTTATGTTAGAATTACTTTCCAAGCACTTTATGCTAATATAACTGTTCTAAAACTATATTTATCGAAAACAAACCAAATATTGATCAACACCAAAACTCAGAGATAGGAATTGTAATATATGGGCACAAGAATAAACTATAATAAAAAAAAACTGAATTATTTTTAACATTACCCGGATTCAAATCAGGTAATCTAGAATTTTCCACGTGCCTTATCCCTCGACCACAAGCTTGGGTAAGTAAGTATATCCTGTTTGTTGTTAAATTTATTATACAATTAATTAACTCGAGTGTTCATTCTTATAGGTTAACGACACTTTACCACAGAGAAAAAACACCTACAGCTATATTTATATGAAAACAGTTATGACAATTTTGAAAAGTTCTCATTTGTGTGTAATTGTATTCAAAAATAACAATATCACGTTTATATACTTTTGTAATGTATGAAAACGCTCATTGCTTAACTAAATATTTATCATGTTTGTCAAGGATTTAGGAGGAACCCACTTCGGTGGCCGTGTCGTCTATGATGCTACTCTTACAATAGACTAGACGGGCGTGTTCGAGTTCCTCCATGAAAGCCTTTTCGATAAAGGTCACTTAATTCTATGGTCAAGTTCCTCCACTTGGCGGGTTGGGAGGTGGAGGAGGATGGATCTAATTGGTTCACTTTGGGCGTTAACGAATTTCTTATTTAATTTTGTAATTTACTGTGCGAAGATCCCCTCCTTGAGGTGTCGTGAAGGAACTAAAAAATCATTATCGGACTAATTATCTCCGTGGATGAACTTGACACCACCGTCCTCCAAATCACTCGGATAACTTAGAATCCCTTCCTTGACGTATTGATACATGGAAGTAGTTTTATAAAATTAACAACTATCAGACCTACTTCAGTGGTTGAACGGTCTAAGGCATCACTCTCGTAACAGACTGGCCTGATAACAAGGAGATCGGGGTTCAAATACCGAATGGGTATACTAAGGGTGTTTTTCCCTAAATGTTTCCACACACTACTTCTCAGAAAATGCTGTGGGCAGATTACCTCTAAAATGTTTCTTTCTTCAACCCTACCCCATTAGTGTAATTACTATCATAATATATGAGTATAACCTGAACAGGTATAATAAGAAGCAGTGATAAAATAAAATCACGTGTTTACTACACGCTATTACCTATTTTTACTGTACTGTGCTATACATACATGGTTTAAGGTGAGGTGGAAGGGAACGGAGTTTAAGGTCCGTGTTTTTAAGTTTTTTTTATAACCAAACACTTTTTTTAAATAAAAATAATTATTCAGAAGATCCATTTAGGTTTATTTCCTAGGAAAATTATTCTCAACAGCTATTGAATATAATATTGGTCTTGGGCATCTCGGAATCTACCCAGCACTTTTTTCTTTACGTTTTAAAAGTTTATCATCACTATGCTCATAAGTCATTAGAAATAAGAACTTACAAGAACTGTTGAGACTACTATGTGCTTAAAATTAAACTAAACGTATCCACTGGATTACAATTTTAATTATTTGAGCTAAACAAATTTTTTGGCATCAAATCCGCAAACAAATTAATTACCTTAAGGTGAGAGAGTAGGGGATGCAAGTTAAAGGCTTTTAATTAAATCAAATAGGTATCCAGTAGAAATATAAGAGTTTAATTTTCTTCACATGATGATATCACTAGTTGTTAAAGATCCGTCATGACTAATGAGTATTAGATGCGAAACTTTTTAAATGAAGAAATAAAGTTGTCATTACATTCCAGGACATCCTTGACAGATATTCCAGAAATGTATGTTTCTACTGAAGAAATATCTCATTTATTTTGAGCAAAAAAATTAAAGTACCTTTCCATCCCACCTTAACTCACGTCTCTTTCCATCCCACCTTAACTCACGGCCCCTTCCATCCCACCTTAACTCACGTCCCCTTCCATCCCACCTTAACTCGCGTCCCTTTCCATCCCACCTTAACTCACGTCCCCTTCCATCCCACCTTTAACTCGCGTCTCTTTCCATCCCACCTTAACTCACGTCCCCTTCCATCCCACCTTAACTCACGTCCCCTTCCATCCCACCTTAACTCACGTCCCCTTCCATCCCACCTTAACTTGCATCTCTTTCCATCCTAGCTTAACTCACGTCCCCTCCCATCCCACCTTAACTCACGTTCGCTTCCATCCCACCTTAACTCGCGTCTCTTTCCATCCCACCTTAACTCACGTCCCCTTCCATCCCACCTTAACTCGCGTCTCTTTCCATCCCACCTTAACTCACGTCCCCTTCCATCCCACCTTAACTCACGTTCGCTTCCATCCCACCTTAAAAGGTTATTAATTTGCCCGTTTGACTATAATCGTTGACCGAGGGTGGAAATGTTGAGATGCTCCTGAAACGTGTGAGACATAAACTAGTCACGAGAAGGAGAGGGAAGATGTCTGGACCAGTGATGCTGCTTCTCTCTGATCAATAGCCGAGGAGAGGTGTAACAATGGATGCCAGGCTCCGACGCACACCAAACCGGGAACAAGGACTCTTGCTTTCAAGCGGATATATCCTGGTTCGTACCTGATTGGGATTATACTCATTTATACGGGTGCCTTACAAATATGTGTGTTTTGAATCCTTATACATAAGTATGGATTTTTTTCTGAGCTATTAACATGCAATTTATAAAATACGTGTATAAAACACATGACTTACAAACTAACTTAACCTGGTACAGCTCACCAAAAAGTGTGATAAACGGCTCCCCCTAGGGCCCGAAATTTTAACACATAAGAATAAAAGGACAAAACTACTCACAATCGATTGGTTATTATTAAGGAAACGTTCTGGATAGACCAGATCCTTCTGGAATTGTATTTAAACTCACACCTTGGCAGTGGGAGTGATAATTTGAGCTATCAACAAAAGTAACAATAAACACATTTTTGATATAAAAATAATATTTGCGTGATAACTTGTACTGTAGTTGATTGAATAGTTACAAAAAACTAATACACGCATATCGAACAGAGAACCTTTTAAAAACAACATTCCATCAAACAAATTGCCGTGATTATATGTATTTTAAATTAATTAAAATTGTAGACCACCTTTAAAAACAAATAGATATCTGTGACATAGTCTAGTACAAGTCCATAGTTTACACAGTATTAGTAATGGGTCAGTTCCAGAATGTCGCCAATTCCAGTTCAATTATTTCGGCTTCCTGTTCTCTCAATCGCACAATCCAATTTAATATGAAAATGGGCTGAAACATGTTTTTTGGGTCCAAATCCAAAATCTGATTCTCAGATTTTTCATCGAATCTTAAATCTTTAAAAATGCACAATTTTAGTTTGAAGTAAAATATTTAAAATCTAATTTAAAAAAATTGTTTAAAGCTTGGTGTCACACCAAATTAAATTTGGTTTGTCATGTCTATTACGTGATACAATCAAAGGAAACATTATTTTTTGTAACTAAATAATTTTAATACAATTAGGTCATTTTTCGTGATTTTATTATCCTCCCAACTACAAAATTATATATAATATTCCTTTTACTAATTGTTTAAAATTGTTATTCGAGGTCTTCATAATTGGATTCGAGATACTTTTTGATATTTTTACGAATCTCTCTAATACCATAGGATTCGAGGGCCTCGAGAAATGTAGGATTCAAGCGTCCTAGTTCTAATTTAAAGCTCTTTGGTCTAAATGGTTTTATACCATAGGAATAGAGGGCTTCAAGGAATATAAGAGTCGAGCATCCAAGTTATGTTTAAAGCTCTTTGGTATAAATTGTAGACCATAAGATTCGAGGGCTTCGGATAATGTAGGATTCAAGCATCCAAGTTATATAATTTAAAGCTCTTTGATCTAAATGGTTTTAATCTTTATTTAGTGAAGGTAGCATCACAATTCGTCTCCTGGTGGACCAGTAGACATTAGATATACAAAAAATTGGTATTTTAAAAACTCCTCTCTTTTTATAGCAACTGTATCAATTTTATTTCATGTACTTATTTTTCAATTTTATAATTAAGGTGAGATGGAAGGGAACGCTGGTTGAGGATCGTATTTTTTCAGTTTTGATGTCAAAACCTTTTTTTTCACCAAAATAAATTGAACGTTGATTTGGTAGATACATCTAGTTTTTATTTTCTACACAGAGTAATTTAAACTTTGGTTAGGCCTCTCTGTCATAGGAATTGCGTAATTTTATCAGAACTTTTTTCTTAATTTAAAAGTTTCTTTTTCCCAAAAGTTGAGATGCTCATTGCTCATAACGAATATTAGGAGATCTGTTTCAACTATGGTGTGTATAAATTTATATGTATCATTTCTACTCATTGTATATTACTGGAACATTAACTAACGGGAGCAAGTTCAGGATATCTATTCAACAAGACGGATTACACACTTTACCTCATCGTTCTCTTCTGCGTATAAAGGGAAGACTTCTACTGAATACAGGAAATGTTGGAAGTACTTCAAGAACTACAAATAAATGAATATTTCATTTACAAGAATAGCCTGCGAGAATAATGCTGTAGAGATTGATCAATCTAGGGATGTGGGTATTTCAATACAGCTCAGTAACTACAGTACCCCCATGGCTTCTTTGGTGCTAACTGATTGCTAAAAGCTTTAAAAAGCTACCAAACCAAATTATGTATCCCTACGCCGAACCATATGATCTGCAAAAACATGTGTTTAGCAGCTGTCACTTATGATGGTCAAAATGTAGGTATTATACCTAAATATTGACTGTAAGAAGTCAGCACCAAAGAAGCCATGGGGCTACTGTATCTGTCCATAGAAATGGAGAGCAAACATACCTCTTAAATGCTGGATGGAGGTTAGAAGAAGTACATGTTTATACCACTTCGGGTATATTTGATGTATGCATTCTTATAAAACTCATGTGAGGATTCGCTGAAGAATATTCTCGTATACTCGTCAATGCGAAACAGGAGCTAGTACATGTCCGATCAACAACATATCAAATTGCCTGACAAAGAATGGGCCCTCCTGCTATAGAAATATCTTGTGGAATCGAAGTGAGTAATGGCTTGTACCTCATATCAAAACTCATTATATCAATCAAGAGTGGAAGTATCACCGAACTACGATTTTGTACTTGGGAACTGTTCGAGCTCCCTAATGGGCCTAGTTCTACACAACACGACTGGACTATGAAAATATCGACTCTCTCTGGAAAAACCTCCTTATGTAATATTTGCTCTACGGACTGGTCGAAACAATACAACAGCTACGGATAGAAGTATTTTCGATCATTGTCGTTTACGATCAGCTAAACTTTATTTTAATTCAGTCATGTAACCTTACAATGATATGAACACAATTTTTGATCAAGATTCATTCTTCAAATTGTATGAAGACTATGCTCCTTTTCAACGTTTTTATAGCAAACTCATCACGGTAAATATATTCCACTAAAAGATTTGATTGGTATCTCCAGCAAAATATCTCCCTGTATTGTAATCAACCTCTAAGACACTAGCAAATCCCAAAGAAAGGCAGACCTGAAAAGGCTGAAAATGCCTTCTTTCTTGTCAAGAGTGCCGCAAGCCTAATCTATCGATTCTCCCCCAAAGTCTTGTGTTTCCTTTCATATTTCTCCGAATCTTGCTTCATGTTGGTGTAGAAGGGATAAGCCGGATTGCGCAGATTACTACAGCTTAAGTGAACTTCACCCACCCTACCCTCACCTCCCTCCATCCCCCCCTTCTTTCTTACTCGACTCTATTATCAGACGCCGCGACGCGTGCATAGCAACGCGCAACGAAGTATAGAGTTTGGTGACTTTAGCAGCGGTTCTATCAGTGGCGTGTACTAATCAGGTTTCAAATGAGTAAAAAGTAAAGTGGGATAGAAGGGGAGGGGTGATATTAAGACCTATTCACACTGTGTGGACAACATAGTGTACAGTAGCCCCATGGCTTCTTTGGTGCTGACTGACAGCTCACAGCTGACAACTGATAGTCAACATTTAGGTATTATACCTAAATTTGGACTGTCAGAAGTGACAGCTGCTAAACACATGTTTTTGCAGATAATTTGTTTCAGCGTAGAGATACATAATTTGGTCTGGTAACTTTTCAAAGCTTTTAGCTTTTAGCTGTCAGCTGTGAGCTGTCACTCAGCACCAAAGAAGCCATGGGGCTACTGTAGAAACAAGTATTAGACTACGTGCCTTAAGGTGGGGATGTAGAGAATGCGAGCTAAGCTAAGTGTCTCTGTAGTTTTATAGCAAAAACTTTGTTGGTCAAAATATATAAAATAGTGCTTCAATGTAAACATGGGGTTTAATTTTATTCACTTGCTGATATCAACAGTTCTTGAATATCTTTCATGAGCATAGCGGCATTAAATAACAAACTTTTTAAATGAAGAGAAAAAGTTGTAATTAAATTTCAGGACACTCTTGACAGATATTAAATAACTGTTAGGATAACTTTGTGAAGAAAGTTAAACTTAATGTTTCTACTGGAGAATAATCTTATTTATTTTGACAAAAAAAAAGTTTTGAAATAAAAACTAGAAAACTATTGCCTTTAACTTGCGTTTCCTACAGCCCGATTTTTCACATTGAGAAGGTAACATTATAAAATAAAACACATAAAGGTAGATAAACTGGTTAATTTTATGTTTCTTAAGGTCAAATAGTAGGTCCTTTTGGAAAATATAAAAAAAGGTTCGTGCATTATTTGTTCAAAAAGCACATTTTTAAAGAATAGAATTCTAAAGTACACGTTTCATTTTGTAACTAATGTAAAATATTTTTGTATTAGACTATCCGCACTTGGTAACTTCTGGTTACAGTGTGGTCCTCTAGCCACTATTATCCTGAATTATAGACTCTTCATGGACGGGATTTGAACATAAAGAGGTTATGGATATACCAACACTTTAGGGAAAGCATATGCCTAAATATTTTAAATTGCTCAAAGTATTTCAATTTGTATTCTTACTTAACATTTCTACACTGTTGTGGGCCTAAACGAAGCACTAAGACCGTCAATCAAGCTAGAGCTGTCAGTCATAACGAGAACTTCACTACATCCTGATGAAAATCCACTGCTAGTTCTCAAGGACTCCACCAGGATCGGTAGCCTGCAAGAGACGCTTGGTGCGGTGATTACCTTCACTGAGTCGAATGCGCGCCATCCATGTCCGAGTTCTAAATTAAATTAATTATAATATAAGGAAAAACATGAGTCGAGGATTTATGGCAAGCCTTTTTCTTTACATAACTGATCTTAAGAAAGTTCCATTTCATTGAAAAGAACTAGAAACAAATTGAGATTTTAACGGTAATTTATTTGTTAACTATGAATAAAGCAAAATCAATATTAAAAGTGTTGACCGAAATGGTTGCACACTTTGTTTTCTTAAAACGTATACCCCTTGAAAACATTAGGAGGGACTTTGTGGCCATCAATTGGGAGGAAAGTAACACGTTCAATTCCAATGTTCATTACAAACTGAGAAAAATAACTCGCCCGATAGTTTGTTCCAGAAAGATAAAAACTCTATGGGAGTAATTTATAAGTATTCTAATGTACTGAAAAATAAAATACATAATAAACAGGCCCTTACTCCCCCTATAATTGTATCTATTTACTTTAGCAAAATAGTTCACTAAAATTAATTTCCCTTAATCTAAGGGATAAAAAGTATGGTAGTTTAGAGGAAATGTACCCAACCTCTTATCTCTCCATCATAGCTAATCCAGTATGTTGAGAGACTGACGCCTTAGACCACGTGATCAACCATGTGGGCAGGTGTGGGTGGTCGTGTTCTATCTAACTAAAGCTTAGGAATGCAGCAGCACGTGTTCCACTCACGCGGCAGCATTGCGATGTTTCTTTTGATATCAGGCCAACAGTCAAGGCAAGGAGGTATGCTCGGATTAAGAGACCAGCCACAGCCAGCAACCTCTCTTTTGCCAGTGAATGAACGAGAGTGCAACTCGGTTATCTGGAGGCTGTGTTGTTTGACCCCACGCGGTCCCAAGTGACTCGGCAGAATCCTGCCAAGAGGTTTTGAACCCAGCAGTGAGGACACGCCTCACCTGTTACAACGACCTCCTTGCCCTGACTGCTTCCCTGCACGCTGATAATTGAGTGCTATTGTTCGCACTACAGACTTACACTCTCCTCCCAAAAACTATTGTGTCCTAAATCAATTGTCGTGGCTCATTGAAGAAGGAAATCCCACCTGTAAAGTAGAGAAAGCTCTGATTTGATACCAGGAGACTTTCGCATTAGACTTCAACATTAATTGGTTTATGACGAACATTAGTATTCAGCCTAATCTTTTTTGTATTGTGAGCCATTTATGTTCTATCTTTTTGTCATATTAGGTCTACTTACTTTTTGTCACCCTAATCAAATATATAATTTCAACGTAATTAATCAAATAGCAACATAAATAATTGGCCAGAAAAGTCAATCACAATCATAGGGGAGTCCTATTCGATTCCTGGTAATGTTGATGAATACATTTAACACATGTTCGTGCTGTTATCAAACAGTAAATACGCTAGGTGTGAATAAACAAGCATGGGTCTTCTAACCTAATTTAATTTTGCTCTCATCTCATTTGTCGATACAATTTACATGTTTAGAAAGTTCATGTTTCTTGCTTCAATAAAAAATAAATGATCAAACACTAGGTTAATAAACAGTAGGCTAAAGCTAGTTAAACTATCTGAGTGTAGGAAAATAGTTTATGTACTCGGATTAAAATCACCTGAGTAAAAACAGCTTTGAAAAAAATATAGTTCAATTCAAAAATAGTTTAATGAATGGTCTGATGAAAAAAAAAATGGAAGTATTTTACTACCTTAGCTAACATTAACTCACTGTGAAAATTAATAAACTTCAACCTCACCAGCATTTGAACCAACAAAGAATCTCAGAAAGGCTCAAACACATCGTATTCACGTTTATCGGAATGGACTACATTACTATTACTATTTTTCCACTGTCAGCTGGCTAGGCCTATCGTAGCTTCAAATGTCTTATAATCTATCTTAAGACTAGGACAAGCACAACATCCAGTCTGCGGCCTTTAATTTATCACTATGAAGGTGTAAACCCATATTTCATCATTGATCAATTTTTTGGCCATGCCGGGAATCGAGCCCGGGACCTTTAACTCGGTAGACATACATACTACTGATTGAGATAAGGTATTGGATTATTATTATTGTTACTATTATTATTATTAGCAGCAGCACCGCGTCTTACTAACCATTCGGGTTAAACGCACTTACGCTAATGTGTAATGTTAGGGTGATTGTGAGATGAAATGGAGGACCTACAGTTTAACGTTGAATCCAAACCACGGTGGAGGCCTGGGATTCCACACATTCTCAAGTTGTGATTAATACACTTCTTGTCAGAGGTGAAAGAAGGGTTTGGCAATTAGATAAATCTGTGCCAGGACCGAGGATTGAACCTCGGACCCCCAACACAGAAGTCTGACACCTTACCCTTAGACCGCCAGGTCACCTATTGGATTATTATATTATTGTGCTATCATTTATTAATAATAATATTTTTTTAAAAAAGGTTATATAATATATAAAGTAATTTTTACTAATCATACTAATATTATAAAGAGGAAAGGTTTGATTTTTTGTTTGTTTGTTTGTTTGTAATGAATAGGCTCCGAAACTACTGG
>CABEEJ010005989.1:0-44154 GCA_901482245.1 Timema douglasi | reverse complement strand
CGCTAGAAGCAAAGTCGAAGCTAAAACTAGCGGACGATACAAAGTGTGGTGGTCATAATAACCCAAACGCTATATTTTCCTCTAAAATGAAGCTAACTAGCGGTAGCAACTAACTTTGCGTCGAATGTTCATAATAACCCTGCTGGAATGAAATCACTCCTTGTGGCATAAACAATGTATCAAAGAAGCTATGGCCTGAAGTTGTAGCAGGCATTTCCGACATGGCACAGACAAATTGGATTCACAAAGGTTGTTGAAAATGTGAATGAGCTCCCAACCTCTCATAAAGTGAAGTTTCACAGTGGTCACATGCTTAAAGGTGTCAGCCTCATCTTATCTGGTTTGCTGGTGACAGGGCGGTCTGGTTTAGTATTTTATCCAATATATTGAGGTGTTTTTGCTATAGATTTCCCACTTTCCCTCCCGCAGTTGTTTGTATATTTCCTATAAATTCAAACTTCAGCATTTCTACCTTATTAGTATAAATAAACAAAGAACAAACGTTTGGTTGTATGTGGAACATACAAAAAAACTCTATCATTACAAGGGCCCAGATTTTGATGCCATTTTTTCTATTTGCAAATTACAGACAATCTTCATGATCCCTTGGTTGTAGATACGGATAATTTAAAGATCAACTTTAGTCGTGTTTGGATTTATAAGTTACATTTTCATGCTTTTAATGAACTTTTAGATAGTTTTATTAATATTGATGTTTGAATTAAAGAATACTCAAACCAAAGATTATTCATTACACAATAATTAGAATGACAAGATAATGTAGGTAGGCTCAGATTTAATCTAGTGCTCTTTACTTTTCCAAAACCAAATTCAAATTTCTGGTGAGCCACTGCAACTAAACTGGACAGATTTCTGTGGGAGGGTGTTGAGTCAATTTTTATGTTTAGCAAAATAGTTTGTTTACTAAAAGTTTTTTTTATTAAAAAGAGATATATTTTAATTTCAGTTTGTTAAAGACTTGATAATTTATATGTTTTTTTCAAGTTTTCATAAAATAGTTTAGGTAATATTTGTAAAATTCAAAGTATTTTTAAAGCATTTTTAATACTATTATATGGGTGATTTTAAAACATTTTTTTCAGAATATTAATCAGAAACTTAAAAGATAGCTACAATAACCAAGTGGTGCACAGAGAACTTTGCTTTTTTTAAAAAATTTTTTGGGGGGGTGTAAAGGATAGGTAACAAACTTATTTATCTACATCAGTTTTCAAATGGGAATTGAAGTGGCCCTTTTAAAGTGCATGGTAGATTAATAATATAGTTTTTGAAAATCAAATCATAAACATGGTCTTAAAACTTTTCATATGAATTAAACGCATTTTTAGTGCTCTTTATTATGTTTATACATAATAAGTTGTAGGATTATATTAAAGTTGTTTGTGATCTTGCATTTCATATTTTAGCCACACAATCTGAAAATAGGGTTATTTTGACAATGCTATGTATTGTCAGCGATAGATCGGTATCCATAATATATAGCTTTTTTGTTTTTTGAGTTTTTATGTTTGTGTTCAGAGGGGGAGAGATTTACAAAAAAAATAATTCTGGGGGAGAGGATTATTTTGAGAAGTCACAACCTGTGATTAATAATATTAATAAAAAAGCGGTGTCTAGAATTGGTGCAGGAAGAAAGATTTGAGTTTAAAAATATTTTAAAGGCTATGTTTCTTAAAATAGCAAAAGTAAAAATAATAATACAAACATCAAAGAAGATTAATTATTCTTGAAAAATACAGCTTGATGATGGTCTAACATCTGTTATTTGTTGAATCATATCTAGTTTTGTTATGAATTTACATAGGTTATTGTGATTTCAACCTCCATTGGGCTGTTAAGAAAACAAGCATTTGAATATATACGTAAAATACCTACAGGTCTAGGCTACTTCTCAACACAATCATCTCTTGAATTGAGACACTCATTGTATCGGGGTATGAGTTTCTGTATTCCTACGTCAAAGAGGGTTGCCACCTGGGAGCTTAGCCATGAGTGAATGCCATCCTTCAACTCCTCGTTGTTATTGAAGCGCTGCAGTCCCAACAAGGTTTTCGTGTGAGTGAAGAAGTGATTATCACTTGGCTTCAGGCTATACAGAGGGTGGTCAAACACCTCCCAACCAAAGGGGTCCAGCAACATTTGTGTGCGTGCAGCCCTGTGGGGCACAATGCTTGACGTCAACATACCTTGCCATTTGTTATGGATTGCCTTGCACAATTTTCTTAGTGTTTCACAGTATCTTTCTGTCATTATTATTGTGGTTCCTGGTTACATTAAGTCTGTCAAAAGCACTCCTTTCCTATCCCAGAAAACGGTTACCAGAAGCTTTTTGTTCTAACTTTTTGGGTTTGTTTGATGAATGTGTGGGCATACACGGCTTTTAATGCTCTTTGCTTTTGTCTTTCATGAATTGAACTCATGTTTAGTTAGTTGTAATGAGATGGTCAAGAAATTAATTCCCAACTTTATTGTAGCGCTGCAAGAATGCCAAAGCTGATTCCATACTCTGTATTTTGTTCAAAACTCCAATTTCATTGCGAGGTGCATTTAAAAGACGGTTAAGATATGAATAGCCCTCATATTTATTATTTACAACATAAATAATTATAATTTACAGTGAGTCAAACGATCTGGTCCATGAATCCTCTTTCATACCAGGTAGAGCAGAGGTGGCCAAACAGTCAATTGCGATCTACCTGTCGACCGCAGCTGCTAGTCGGGTTGATCGATTAAAAAAGATTGAGGATGAAAATGAAAGAAAGGGTTTGCAGATTTTTCTCTAATAATCTTTAGAAAATCAAAATATCGAAGTTGTTTGACTGATGAACAATCCTGCCTTCGTTTATGACAGAGTAATAATCATAAAATTATGCGGTGCTATGCATCAATTTCAAATTCAAGTTTTTAATGAGAAAATACTTTTTTCGGGGAAATTAAATAGTTTGTAAAATGTGCGTTAGGGTGGATGGAGCTTTGAGTGAATGGTTTGACAGTGAACAAGATGTTAAACAAAGATGTGTTATGTCTTCATGGTTGTTTAATGGATTCATGGATGAGGGGATGAGGGATGCTTGTAAGGATGCGGTTGGTGTACGAATGGACAATGTGAATGTGAGGGCCGCTATATGCATATGATGCCGTATTAATGGCTGAGAATGAAAGTGACTTGCAGAATGCAACTGATAGAATGAACCTTCGTATAAATATCTCCAAAGATGTTTTTTTAGCATTGAGTCTTATTATTAGTTCGAGTTACACACTTCTCTAAAGTAAAGGTGATCGTTTTTGATAAGGAAAGATTAGGAAAGGGAGAATGTTTTGTAAAAATGGAAGGATAGATGATGAAATCGACAGATGAGTGGATGCATCTCGAAAAATAGTTGGCTTTATGTGGACTATTGCAAAGAATGAAGTAGTATCAAAAGCAGTTGCGTCATGTCAGGGGAAGTAAGGCAAGCACTGCTTGCCTTTGATTGAAGATGTGTAGTTAATTTGATTAATGTTTGCAAAAATATTATTCTGATAGTCATTTAAATATAATTCAAGCATCAGTGGTTTTTGAAGAAAAAATCCCACACATGGCAGTGACTATAGCATGCATACAAGATGTGCACTAGTCCATCTAATGGTGGTTGAAAGTCTGTATTTGTCCGACTTTCAGCCCATTGCTCTAGCAAGTGTAGTTCTTATTTTTGATGTCAAGTGAGTGAAGGGGAAGAGCTGCGGATGTCAGGTAAAAATGCAAGCAGCCGAGCTACGACTTCTTTTGCCTGAAAGGTGTCAACTAGGACCGAAGTCACTACCCCACTCTTCCCCTTTCAAAACATATAGGGATGGTATGGCATGAAAGGGGAAATTAATATTCTCAAGGTATTGACCCTGTACCTACACATCTTTAAGCCTGGTACATACGACATAACTTCTTGTACATAAAGTTGTACAAGAAGTTGCAGGCTGAAGATGGTGTCATGTGAAAACCAAAGCTTGTACAAGATCTGCTTTGCACAACTTATTGTATACAATTTCAGGAAATAGAACGTGTCCTATACCAGCCATGTTTCTTGTATAACTTTTGAGTTGTAAACACAAAAGCTTTGTCTGCTAGACAATTACTTTTTTTTTAAATAGTAATTGTAAGTAAAACAGCTAAATGCTTGAAAACAAATAATAATAATTAAAGGAGGTTAAACCCCAAATATAAAGGTTTTAAACGGTTTTAAAACAATATTAAGAGATTTAAATTATTTTTTATATCCATTATATTTAGGAATGATAAAGAAATTATTTACATTAAATACCAATATTTTACAAATCATTCAATCATTATTTTTCCATAAAAAGGGCAAAAATGCCTTCTTTTTTTTTCAAATATTGGATTCAATCACAAATGCGGTGTGAACAGTCACTGGCTACAATTTGTATGCAATCCATGTGACCACAATATTGTATAATTTCTTGCACAACTCTTTGTACAAGAAGTTGTGTCGTGTGTACTGGTTCTTAGAGTTTTGTGGAGTTTATTGTAGCAGGTGGTTTTGTTTTGATGTGTGTATCAGTGAAATCTAACAAACAAAAGTTTATAAGTATATGTCTATACTAAGTAATAACACAATAATGTAAATCACAAAATAGAAGGACGCCCAAAGCCACAACTATCATAAAAAAAAATAACTTCTTGAAACATAAAACATTTTAAAAGAATTCTAAGACCTCTCCTTTTAAGCTTGGGGGGAACCCCTTCCAAGCTTGCCTAGGAATTTTGGTCACAAGACACTACTGATCAAAAGAGGCAAAAAATACATTATATAAAAGTATGTTAACACACCACATGGTTGTTTGGATGTGAAGCATGCATTTGTCAGGGGAAACACAAGAGCGAGGTGAATGCATTTGCAATGAGATATCTCAGAAATGTATGTGGAAAAACTCGTAAAGACAGTCAGTAATAATGTATGGGTCCTGAAGAAGTGTAGTCTAAAAAAGAATCATATAGGTCAATGTGAAAGAAGGGTCTTACTTTGTTTTGAGCATGTTGAGAGGATGAGTGTGGATCAAGTGGCGAAGCAAAAATATGAAGGAAGAGTGTGTGGATCAAAAGAAAGAGGTAGACCATTTAAGACATGGCTAAATTTGGTAGACAAATGTGTGAAAATGAGACACATTTAGAGTTTTAAGAATAAAAGAGCATGTATGATTCGGTGTATGGATGTTTTTTTAAGTGAAGGGAGTATGCAAGGATAGGGAAGTGTAGAGAAAGTTACTGAGGATGGATTAAGTACAAAGTTGTTTATTGAGCTATATGCACAATTTCTTGCTTCAAACCGCAAGGGAACAGTGTGATTATGTATGTATGTATGTAGAGTTAATTTATTTTCTATAAGAGCAAGCTATGGATTTATGTCATTTTTAACAATCTTTCTCCAAAATAGATTATTCTAAAATATGTTAAAATTGCTCTTGGCTTTTTGAGTCAACTCAAAAAGTGACTAGGATTATTGAAGAAAGGCCATTGGTCGACATATAATGACCGAATATTCAGAGGTTTTTTGACATTAAAATGTATAAAAGTGTTTTAGAAACACCTCATTTAATAAATATCCAACCCTGAAGAGGTGTAATATGTATAATGTGAAGTGGCTAGTGCCACCCATTGGAAAGACACATGTAACTGTCTATTGGATTAGTGGCTCCATAAAGAATTGTCAGAGGGAGGATTTACGGAAGAACATCCAGCGCGAGATTCAAGCAGTGTCTCCTTAGGCTCTGGCTGCCACCTTAAGAAATAATGGAGTGCCATGTTTCTTTGTTTTTGGAAGCCCAAGGAGGACACTTCCAGCCCATGTTGTGATATGCCCCCATTTCTTATAAACACATGTAGGACATATCAATGTTTTGTTTAATTTTTGCTTGTCTGGTCGATGTAGACTGACACTTTCCAGGGATAATTTCAAGTGGGACATCCTGTAGTTAGTTAGTTCAAGATAATTTGATCTTGATGGGGAAATTTCTGTAGTTGTTATGCGGCCAGCACATAAAGTAGAAAATGGGGTGTTTATTTGAATCAGTGTGCTTACTTCTTCAGTTCACTTTTTCTTCTATTCTATGAATTACATTTTAAAACATAGAAGTTGAATGTCTCAATTTCACAAATATTACAATAGTTTTAAAGTTATTTTGTGAGATTCTCCGTATTTTCCCAGTTTTTTTCAGACTCAGCAAATTGCTTATGTTTTCCCTGGTTCTCTTTATCTTCCAGGTGTTTTGCAACTCTGTGTCTATTTGTGTAACAGTGTTAGGGGTTATGATGTGCCAGGGAAACCAAGAAAACACAAGGGATTTATTTGTGCCTGGAAAAAAACTGGGAAAACAAAGGTAGTTAGAGAAAAAACTAAAAATATATGAAAATATTTGAGTTTGGGACATTTAGCTTCAAACATTAAACAGCAAGCCTGTGATTAGAAGAAAAAGCTAAATGAAAAATTAAGCAAAGTTGATTTGAACATATTACCTCTCCCAATCTCTTTTTTTTCACCCAATAATATTGTATTTAATAGCTGCATAAATTTATCCATCACTTTCTCCCTCAGGGTTAAATCATCATGTTCTCACTAATGGAATGACCTCAATTTTACTAAAAATGAAATTTTATTCCTCTATGCTACTTTCTAATTTGTTTGAGAAACTGGGAATTCCTTCTAAAAAAAACAGTAAAACACAGGGAATTTAGTATTTAGAAAATAGATGCAATCCTGATGTTGTAAAAGTAATTGTTTTGACATAAAAAGATATGCCAACAATCAAGGTTTACAAAGATAACTTTCATCATAATAATACTTAAGAAAAACTTGCAATGAATTGTAAATATGTATTAGAAGAATTGCATTTTTAGTGTGTACTTCTTGATCAATTTCAAACACATGAACTTGAGGAGTGATTAGGAAAATTTTACCAACTTTTACAAAACTTTATATAAGCGAGGCTTATCAACAAGTTAAACTAAATTAAAGTTCTAAAAAACCTTGAACCATAAGTACTCTAAGCTCTAAAGGGATTATTTATGCATAGCCGTGTACCATATGGTATTATTTCAGCGCCAGGAATATTTTAAAGAATAATGGAAAATCTACTTCAATGGTTTTCTGGTGTAATTGTATTTTTATATGATATATTAATAACAGGTTCTAATACTACAGAACATTTGAGTAGATTGAAACGTGTGCAAAAGACTTAAGTGACCATGGAATGACAGTTCTTATAGATATATGTCTGTTTTTTCACAAAGTTTATAATACCTGGGGTTTGTTATTGCTAAAGGTAGCTTAAGAACAACTGATGAAAAATTGAAGCAATTGTGAATGTTCCTGTACCACAATATGTAAAGAGAGACAATCAATTTAACTTTGATGAAAATTGTATTAAATCTTAGGATATGATTAAGGGAAAATTTGTATTCTCTAAAGTACTATCTCATTATGACTCAGGAAAACACCTAAAACTAGCATATGGCAACTTGAGCTATGGGCTTGGCTGTGTTTTTATCACAAATTGAAGATTATGCTAGTGAAGGTCCTATATCATATGCTTATAGAACGTTTTCTAAAAGTGAAATAAATTATGGACAGATAGACAAGGGAGCCGTAAGCTTAGTATTCGGTGTAAGAAAATTCAACGAATTCCTCCAAGGAAAACATTTTAGTTTATGTACAGATCACAAGCCTTTACAAAAAGAATACTACCAACATATTTTGCAGCCAGTCAGTTATAACACTATGTGGTATTTCTTTCAGGTTATGGTTTTGACATTTTTTATGTTAAATCGCATCAACATGGTAACACTAATGGATTATCTTGTTTACCTTTAAATAATTCTAAGTATGATGATAATGAAGAAGTATGTGTATTAGGGTACTTATTTATAATGTCTACAAGGTGTTAAGATACCTTTAAATTTCAATAATGTCAAAAATTAAACCCTTAAAGATCCAACCCTAAGTAAGATTTTAGGTTATGTCATGTATGGTTGGCCTAAGATTTCGATAATTCCTGACCATACCATATTCCTAAAGGAGGGCTGAGCTAACTACCAAACATGAGATCCTAATGTGGGGCTATAGAGTCGTAGTACCAGAAAAGTTCAGGGAAAGATTATCAGATAAATTGCGTTCAAGCCATCTGAGCATTGTTAAAATGAAACAATTAACGAGGTCTTATATCTGGTGGCCAGGATTCAATCTCAACATCGAGCAACTATATGTTGTTCATCCTGCCTGATGGAAAGACAAAAGCCAACCAAAAGGTTTTTTTACATGTCTTGAACTATCCCAAAAAGCTGTGGTCTAGAATTAATTTATAGATTTCCTTGCTCCATTTAAATCTATTATGTATTTAATCATCGTAGATGTATACACAATATGGCTAGAAGTATTTGAAGTCTGCTTTACAGCAGCTAGTCAGATTATAAGCTATTTGCAAGGTATGGTCTGCCTGGGCGAGTTGTAAGTGATAATGGACCACCTTATATATCCTATGAATTTAATCATTCTTTACAAATGAATGGAATTAAGCATTTATTAATACCTCCATATCATCCATAGATTAATGGTTTAAACTAAACTTAAATGTGCCTTACATGATAAAATCAAAGTGGCGGTAGGTTTGAGTAGATTCTCATTTGACTACCACAGCTCTGTCCATGCAACAACAAATTAAACTCCAGCTTAACTTAGGTTTAATATAAATCTGAGAAATAGGTTGGATTTAATTTTATCCTAACCTCCGTGAAATTGTTGTTGGTAATCTAACCAAACAAGTTGAGTATACCTGTGGTAGTAAAGCATATGACTTGTTTGTAAATCAACCAGTGTTGATAAAAGATTATCGATCACAAAATAAATGGATCCTAGATAATATTGTTAAGAAGTTAAGTAATGCCACACATCAAGTTAAGCTTGATTCTGGAATCAAATGTAAAATATATATAAACTAATTAATTGGCCTTGATACACTTTACAATAATTATAAAGAACTTGATATAACAGTAGAGCCTATACTTCCAGAGTCAACATACAGGTATTTTGTTGATAATCAGCCAAATAACAAAACACCTGTTAGAAGGAATAATGTCACTTTTTCATCACAAATACCCCTTGTTGCATTAAGTATGACTAAAGACACTGATTAAACTGATATCTTACACCATTACCCAGAGAAAATGAACGTAGGTATCCCATACATATTAGACAACCAGTTGTAAGATTGGATTTATAAGCCTAATTAATGTTGTTTGGTAATGATATATTATTGTACCATTAATCAAGTATGTATCTTATTTCAATTTGTATTTTCTAATGGATGTACATTTTGTATTCAATGCAAATGTTGTTAAACCTTAAGTTGTAGTCTATATATTTAAGAAGAATGAAGTGTGACATATTAACTAGTATTTTGAGTCAATTGATATATATTGTAAATAATATTTTATGTTGGCTAGCCTGTTGAAAATGAAAATAAAGCGTGCTCATTGGCGACCTTCCTCACCTCTTTGCGAGTGTCATATTTGACACAGCCCAGTCTACTTCAATCCTCCTATCATACATCCAAGTGTTTGTGTATTCATAATTCATCATACTTTCATTTAATTCTTCCAACTCGTTCATAACATAGATTAGGCAATATGTTACAGAACACACTTTGCCAGTTGATAAAACCAATATAAACTTCTTCCATGACTTCCAGAACTTTCTCTGAAATTATTATCAGAATCCTGGTGACATCTTTGGTACCTTTTCCTTTTTCTGAATCCAAATGGATATTCTTCCATCTCCTCCACATGAGATATAAGGCTGATAGTCCAATGGTCACTGCATTTTTTTGCTTGTTTCTTTTTTTAGTTAAATTCATTTTAATTTGTAGTAAGGAGAAATATGAAATTAGTATTACAAGGAACGTACGCAGTAGAACGACGATTGATTGATCGATACACTTTTTTTTTAAAAAGCAACCATGGTTACATCTTGAATTCCTTAGGCCATTTACTTGTTTCATAGAACCTATCCTATTTATAAGTTTTGTCAGAGCCATTAATCCATTGTTTCCCAGTTCCTTCAGGAGGGTCTTGTATGTTGTCATCTCCAGTAAAAGATTACATTACAGTAAAAGAATAATCGTGCAGAATCTGAAATTGATTCTGTTGGGATGAAGCCTAACCCCTCATATAACATAATTTAATATAGCTTGGTGCCTACCATTAATTTTGTGTACTGGTCTGATTCCATACAAAATCACCATTTCTGCCAAGGTATTTTGCGCAAGTACAAGGCAAATCTTCTTGCACGGCACATGCTGGTTCTTTGAATTAGAATCTTTACAGCCCCAAACTGGCAGGACTTGTGTGTCTCGATTTGGATATGTACAGAAATATTAGTTGAAAATTGTGAAATGAGCAAAGTTAGGAAGCAACAAATACAAGTGAATGGTGGTTTTACAAAAAGGAAAGGGGTACAAATGGCATTTTAGTAAATATTGAGATAAGTGCATAAATGCAAACTAGATATGTCCAAATATTATGTGGCAAAAGGACATAACTAAATTCCCATCATGCGGTGAGCATTTTTAACTATTATTGTAAATGTTTTTATAAAAGAAGATTATATGAAGTCTGATATGGAGTGTAAGTATTTACTTCCTTATTTATAATTAGTAATTTGATGTTAATAGCAAAATGTAAGGCCATGAGTTTTTATAGGTTAGGTCTAGATGAAAGATATTATTTTCAGGAAGGTTTTGAAGCTAAAATTGATTTTATTATTTATTAATATATTAATAAACTTGAACTTGGGTCTCTTAATGTCATGAACAATGCAAATGCCTAAGCTAAATAGCACAATAGACATTAGCCTAAACACGTACTCAACAACATGTACTCTTTAGTTAGTTTACCTACAGTAAAATTTAAAATGTGAAGGACTGGAACTGAAAATATTATCAATATGGCTTCAAGAAATGTTATAAAACAATAATTATAAGTTTTTACCATTTCTAAATTACATTTTTATATAGCGGGAAAAAAAGATTTAGTCATGCTGAAGAGTTTTTATTTTGAGATTTATGTTCATCCTTTTAAGACTCCTGTGACAAAAAAAAATGGTTTAAGAAAATTATGTCTGTCAATGTGCAGCTTGGAAGGCATAGTGTTTAACTTTTTTTTTTTACATTTATTTTAGCTGAGGAGCCTGATTCAGAGGAAGACAGACTACACCTCTGATCAACCTGATTTGTCATCTAGTGAGGTGTTTAAAGTAGACACATAAAGTAGAACTGTAGATTAAAGAAGAGAATGAAGAAAGCAGAAGAGTGGAAAAGGATAAAAGTTAAGAGATTGAGGAAACACTGAGAATGAATATTAAGGAGAAAATAAAGAACTACATAATGCAAGATCAGTAAAAAATTATTTACACAACTGTCGCTTCAAATGTAATGAAAACATACCTGAACCAAACAGACAAGACATTTTTGATAAGTACTTGGGGGCTAGGATCATGGAATTTACAAATCACCTTTTTAAGTTTCAGTATTGAAAAAATGCCAACCAAACGACCTACTCAAAAAATCTGCAAGCAGTTCCATTATAATGAAAGGGCATCAAATATGCAAATAATTTTTTTTTGGCAAACACTTTATATTAACAACAAGTGATATTTGAATATTCTGAAAAAGAAAACTCCTATTGATATGATTGAAACCGACAAAAGAGGTAAACATTCTCCAACAAACAAATTGTTTCCATCCCAAATTGATTTTGTAAAGCATCATATAAAATCATATCCCAAATTTAAGAACCACTACTCAAGGAAAAATAATCCTCATAGGCGATACCGAGACTCTTCACTCAGTGTGAACAAAATATACGAGCTTAACTTAGAGCTATGTAAAATTGAACAAAAGCTCCTAGTTAAGATTCACTCAAAGAGCTGTATTTTCAACTCCTCCTTCAATCTAAGCTTTCATTAACTGTACAGTGATACATGCACCACATGTGACAGTCTTAGTAATACAATAAAACATTCATCTTCTGAAATTGAGAAAAATATTTCAACAATAATGAAGGTGGTACATCTAAGAAAAGCGGAGGCTGCAAAATCGGCTAAGAAAAAGGCTAAGGATTTAGCAATAAATGAGTCATCCCAACGCGTAGCATTGTCATTTGATTTTCAGAAGACCATGCAGACCTCTTACTTGACTTGTAGTAAAGTGTACTACCTTAGACAATTGTGGACTAATAATTTCGGAGCTCACAGCTTAGCATCTAGAACAGCAGCTATGTTTATGTGGTCTTAAAATGAGACATCCAGAGGATCTCAATAAATTATGTCTCGCAACTTACGATTCATCACTGAACTACCGCCTAGTATTAAAAATACAGATGCATTCAGTGATAATGCTGCTGGACAAAATAAGAACAAACACATTGTTACATTTTTGTTCTTTGTTGTATGTAACACCTCTAATGAATCTGTTGATCACAAATATTTGGTATTGGGTCACTCCTTTAAGGTATGTGACCAGGACTTGGCCATTATAGGAAAGGCAAAAAGGAAATCCTCAAATGTTTTTATTCCTAATGACTGATGTACTGTTGTCTCAAAATCTAGTAGAAAATGTATGGTGGTTAGGATGAATCAAAAAGACTTTTAAGTCTATTCAATCAATGACAGATCTTAGGAAATATCACATTCCTGGAATTCGAGAAAGGCAGTGACTACATTTTGAAAAGACTACAGCATTTTCACTTTTTTTCAAGGAAATGGTAAATGAAGACATAACATTTTACCTAAATGACTTGTGAAAAAAAAACTGCTGGCAGAATCCCTTTAGTGGAACTACCTCCATTGTATGAAACCGCTGTAAAAATTAAACTTTCAAAGTACAAGAATTTAATAGAGCTCCTTCCATTTATAACTCCAATTCACCATCAGTCCTACAAATCCTTGCAACATGATGTTAGTAAAAAATAAAATAAAAACACGTGATGAAGGAGCAAGCCCATCAGCTGGAACAGCAGGAGGTGAAGGTGAGGGAGAGGAAGAAAGTGATTATATCTTAGAATCGAACTTCAATGAATTGATAAAAAAATATATATATATATATATTCTACTGAAAAAAAACAATGTACTAGAAAGTAGTATAATATCAAAAGTCTGACTTAAGTGAATAGAATACAAAAATATTACAATATTCTACTGAAAAAAACATTATTGTAATTGAAAGTACCATAGGATTGATTTTAATAAAGTTTGAAAAAACTATTTCACATAAAACCACTAGTAGCAAAGGGATACAAGTGCATGTTTTACAGGAAAAAGGGTACAAGTGATTGCAAGCATTTACAATTATTTTTTTAATAAATAAATAACAATTAAAGAAAAGCTATTTAAACAGCCCTAATAATAGCCCAAGACATGCAACTTACTACTATATAGTAACATTGAATCTAACATTTACTCAGAATTTAGGATAACCAACAAACTTTGAAGTCATTTATCTCAAATCTATAAACAGTGCACTTGTACCCTTTTTCTTTTCACCCCCTAAATAAACAGTTGTAAGAAACAACAATAGGCATCAAAGTGACCATTTAATGTCCCTTTAGATAAAGGGGTAGGGACCTAGGTACACATGGCATGGTGAAGTGGCACACTTCATTTCTATGACGTCACTATTCAATGATTTTTCTTACAGTTTGTAAATCTTTGCATTTTTTAATCAAATACCATTATTATTATGTTAAGGCCTACTTTATTTTTATCAAGGGAGTAAAATATATAATCAAACTATATTTATTCATTATTTTTGGTAAATATATATTAGAGAGATTGAAAGAAGAACATCTGACACTGAACAAGGAGTCTCTAGGTCAGGGATGGCAAATCTAGGGCAATCCTACCACTGGTTGGCACGCGAACAGGATCTGGGTGGCACGCCGACATTAAAATAAACAATAAGTACAACTTTTCCCAACGTTGTAAGCATTTTCAATGAGTGAGCTGGCATCAGTTTTACATAAACCAAAGTATCCCAGACACTTTCTAACAGTTTCCTTTTAGCTCAGACGCTAAATAATTTGATTCAGACATTCCTCTGACATTTGTTATACATTGAAGTGGAGGGGATAGGGTCCTTTACACAAATAGCGTGTTAAGGCGGAGTAAGGACCTCGACTCATGTGGTGCGATGAGGGGACAGGGGTTACAGACCTTAGCACTTGTGGCACAAGCACATGAGGCACAATAAAATGTAGGGTGTAGGGACCTTAGCTCATGTAGCAGGGTGAGGTGGAAGGGGTAGGGACCTCGGCATATGTGGAGCAATGAAGTAGAGGGGACCTTGGAACGTGTGGTGCACTCAGGTGGAGGGTGAAGAGAGAAATTGAGAAGGTAATGTGAGTGACGAGTTTTAATGTTGGTGCACATGAGACCAAAACCGCTAGAGAACGAATAAGCATAGCTGTGGGTCACCTGGTTGTATACCCCTTTCAGCAGCCATTAAAGAGAGGGTGAGATGTGCACCCAACCTTCTGTGGAGGGATGGCCACTTCACTCCCCAGTGGAATCTGACACAGCGCTGGTTAGGTAGGGTAGTGCATGCAAGAGTGTGTTATCTTGTTATCTGGTAGGGTCCTTGCAGGAACCTGCTTAAGGCATGATACTACGAGCTATAACAAATGTCAGAGGAATGTCTGAATCAAATTATTTAGCGTCTGAGCTAAGAGTCAACTGTTAGCAAGTGTCTGGGATACTTTGGTTTATGTAAAACTGATGCCAGCTCCCTCATTGTCTAGATGTTCATGTAGTACAACTAAATATCTACATTTCATTAAAATGCTTACAACGTTGGGAAAAGTTGTACTTATTGTTTATTTTAATGTCGGCGTGCCACCCAGACCCTGTTCGCGTGCCAACCAGTGGTAGGATTGCCCTAGATTTGCCATCCCTGACCTAGAGACTCCTTGTTCAGTGTCAACTGTTCTTTCAATCTCTCTAATATATATTTACCAAAAATAATGAATAAATATAGTTTGATTATATATTTTACTCCCTTTGATAAAATAAAGTAGGCCTTAACATAAAAATAATGGTATTTGATTAAAAAATGCAAAGATTTACAAACTGTAAGAAAAATCATTGAATAATAACTATTCATAGAAATGAGCATATTTTGTTTAAAAACTACTACACATGTTTTTATATTCCAGAAGAGTAATGTAATACTATTGTTTCTATTCAAAGCAGAATTATAAGGATACTATTGTTCCTAGTTCTAGCAGAGCAAAGTGATACTATTGTTTCTAGTCTTAGCAGAGTAAAGTGATACTAGTGTTTCTAGTCTTAGCAGAGTAATATGACACTGTTATAAGTATCAAAGAAGTTTATGTAAAACATTTTGAGTTGACTTCACATTAAAAGAAATGTGTAAAACCACTTATTCAATTTGAGATAGTACTTTTTTTAATTTAAAGAGCCTAACTAAAGTGTGCAGCATTACCATATTTTGAAAATATATTTTTCTTTAGGCCAGAAAGATAAATTCAATTTTGATGAGTATGTTATTTGCCTATTTTTACTTTTTATTTCATAAACGAATGTTTTGATCAAAATTTATACAGCTTAGGCTTTTGTCATATTCCTCTGGTTAGTCAATTCAACACTAGGGGCATCTAAACTTTAAAAAAAAAAAACAAGATGATTCGGTGGCCACATGGTCTAAGGCATTACACTTTTGTTAGACAGACTTCCAATGTCAGGGAGATCAGGGCTCGAATCCCAGTGGAGTGTACTAAGGGAGGTGTTTCCAAAGTGGGTTTCTACTCTTTCTCTGTCTCTCTTCAATAATGTGGGTACACTTCCTCTAAATTCAACCATCTTAAACCTAACTCATTGGAGTAATTAGTACATATGAGTATAATCTGGGCAGGTATTAGGATGTGGTGCTAAAAAAAAGAGGTTTGATACTCTAAAAGTATCACACAATTAACTATTTTTACCAATGATGGCTTGTCTCCCCTATGTATACTATACAATTTTAAAGAAGTTTAAGTGTTTGAAAGGTCATAAGAACAAATCTTGGATTAAATAAGGAAAAAAAAAAAAAACCCCATTTTTACTAATTTTAGTGGTAAAATTAGTCTGGTAACATTAAAAATTTAGTATTTTTAGGAAAATTTGGTAAATATATGCACAATATTTTAGATAAAATATCGATACAATTAGCTATATCTTAGTGATTGACCAAACCCATTAATACATTTCTATGGCAAAACAACTAAATAAAAGTCCTGCCTGAATAAGGACATTTTATGAAATGAGGATACACAAATAATTATTGAAAAATGGAAGATGTAATATTTAGAATTTCAGATTTAATCTATAGTTTAATTTTAAAGAATGAGAAGTAATATATCAAAAGTAATTATCTGAAACCTGCTTCGGTGGCTGCATGGTCTAAGGCAGGCATGTTAGAACTTGCTATAGAAGGGCCAAATGAAAAAAAAGAAAATGTTTAATGTGCCATGCAATTTTAATGATTGAATTTTTTTTAAATGCATTAAAAATGATATATAATGGACCAACATGAAGAAGTTTAAATACATTGAGAATGTATAACAATCATAAGTACCTTGGTGACTTAGTATGTTTTAAGTTACCGGATGTTCAGAAGATTTATATGATGGGGTATGAAATGAGTGAAAATATGAGGAGGTGATTCTCAAGAGAGAAGTAAGTAGGTTTCTAAGATCACTTTTCCAAAGTTTCAAGGTTGAAAAAACTTGTTTGCATGAATACGAGGATACAAACATTACCATTTATTTTTGGGCATAATTTACCAAGTAAGAAAATCTTGATTTTGGCATGGTTTTACTAAGTTTAATAAGAAAAAGCATGCTTCAAAATGGAACAGAGTTAAATTATTTACTCCATGGGACAGATTGAACACACCAGTGGGCCAGAGTTTTCCCATCCCTGGCCTAAGGTGTCACTCTCAAAATAGACTAGACTGCCAATGAAGGGTAGATCATGGTTTGATACTGGTCGGGTTTACTGAGGATGGCTTTTCCTAATTGGTTTCCCACTCTGCCTTCAAACAAATGTGGTTTAACTTCCTCTAAATTCAAACTTTTTTCATCCCTAGACCATTAACGTAATTAGTACATAGATAATCCAAATGGGAAGTAAGATGTGATGACCAAAAATCTATTTGAAATGTGATTTCAGAAAACACCACTAAACATGTGAAAATGGTTTGAATGAAAATTGGAGCCAATATCACACAAGATGCATTTATGAGCTTATTGACCATATTTCTGTTTACAGTTAGTTGACTATCAGCCTGCTGGAGATGTCTAACCTAAACCCGAAAAAAAAATTAACCTTTATTTCATTTATTTTGATTTGATTTTTTTATTTTGATTCCCGTGTCCAGGTGTCATTTTTCAATTTTCAGAATATACTTTAAAAAGGTTATTTCAACTAGGTAACGTTTAATGATAGGAGTATAAAAATAAAAGGATAAACGTGTTTAAAAAAGTTTTAGACATATCTTTTATATCTAAGTAAAAAAAAGAGTAGGGAAGCGACAACCAAATTAACTTAAACATTGAAGGAGGATAAAAAGACAAGTCTTGTATTATCATCAGAAGATTGAAGATCAAAAAGATTAAAAATATTTGAAAATAACCTATGAGAGTAATATTTTGGCTTAATGTGCCCCTAAAAAAAATTCAACGTTTTTGAAGAACATAATGAAATGTAGTAAGGAAACCACTTCTATATATAATAATAGAATTCAATGTGGAACCAATTTTGAAATTTTGAGTTTAATATAAAGTCCAAAGATCAACTGGTATAAAAGATATAAGAACCCTGGATTGAGTATAAATTAGAATGGATTGACAATTAGGGAGCGTCACTATATATCCATCATAACATGAAAGAGTTAAGAAAACATTAAATGAATATAATTCTCATATATAGTTCTCATATATATATATAACACATTAAAATAATATTATATAAACTTATAAGTTTAAGTCAAGTGTGAAGTAAGGGCAAAAAAAACCAGATTAGGTATAGGCTATAGTAACAGAAGTTTATAAATTAGTAATATTGAAAAGTGAAGTAAGAAATAAGGTTGAATTCAGATTGAATTCTATTCTTATCTGTTCTTTAATTCCGTTGTTCCTTAAATGCTGGCACATTCCAGCCGAGGTTCTCGACATGTTTCGGTGCTACATCGGCGCCATCATCAGGACTAAAGAAAAGGGGTAAATCCACAATACATTAAGGTGCAAATCCAGTGTGAGATAATCATACAAACTATTAATGCATAGAAATATTAAATTAGGAAAATAAATATAGATAATGAAATAGCATATTTACCAGTTAACGACTCATAATATGACTCCTTCCAGCTGTGACGGAACAAAACTGAATGAATGTAATAAATAAACAGCCGTGTATATATAAACTGAGGTTATAATATTCTAGAAGGAAATTGAGAAGTCAAAGATAGTAAATTAATCTAAAGGTGATGTGAGATCAAGAACGTCAAAGCGTTGAAACTAATAATAGATAAATAGATATATTTAAGAATTAATATGTAAAGGTTGTAATCTTCTCGACACTGGCCCGAACAGGTCCATGGAAGGATGGGCATGGAGCACATTGGATATTGTTTAATTTCAGTGTGTTGGGAAAGATTCCTCAGAGTATTGATGAGTATTTGATTTTCAAAATTAGTTTGTTCGTTGAGAACATTTTTGTTATTGAGGAGAGTGGTATGAATCAATATATTTTCAGCAGTATTCATGGTTGTGCCTTTAGGAGATTTATTCAATAACTTCATACATTTTTCCATAGGGGTGGGTTGATGACCAGATAAATTGAGGTGTTCAGAAAACCTGGTTGAAATTCGACGTCCGGACTGATTAATATACACAATATTACATTCGCAGGTAAGTTGGTATATACCACTGTGTTGGTATTGATTGGTTTTATTAAGATTGAAATTATTGATATTTTTTTAATATTGTTATTAGCGCTGAAAGTAATTTTAAGTTTGTGTTTTTTGAATATGTTGGTGAAGCTGTTGATTTTGTTCTCCAGTATAATTGAATTTAATCCATTTGATTTGGTTATTAGGAATAGTATTGGGGTTGATTAGAGTGATTTTGTTGTTTAATTGTGCTTTTTTTTTTTAAGGATACGGTATACAAAAGAATGAGAGTAGCCATTGGATAAGGCTAATTGTTTGATAATGTTTAGTTTGTTCTTGTAATTCCTTTTGCTTAGAGGTATATGGAGTAATCTATATATCAAGCTATTGAAAGCAGCTCTTTTGTGGATAGATGGGTGAGTGGAATGGGAATGATTGTATCAGTGTGCGTGGGTTTCCTATAGATTTTATATTCAAAGTTGTTTTGGGTTATTGGAATATGTAGATTATTGATACTGCTTTTGGTTTCATATTCAGCAGTGAATTTTAAATTGATATGAATATTATTCATATTTTGAGTTATATCGGGTAAAGAAGAATTAGGAAGATGTTCGTAAATCACCAGAATGTCATCAACATATCGACAATAAAATTTTACATTGAAAAAGGGTTTAAGTTCATCTAATATTTTGTTGTCGTAATGCTGTAGGAAGATTTCAGACATTAGACATGAGATCCCATAACTAAACCATCATCTTGAGAGTAGAACTTGTTGAATTGAAAATAGTTTTGGTCTGAGACAGTTAGTTCTAAGGTCGGAAATGATCTGTTTGATATATTCAGAAGAAGCATTGTTTTTTTCAAAGATGTTTTTGTAATGTCAATAGTTTCATTCACCCCTCTATCCACAAAAGAGCTGCTTTCAATAGCTTGATATATAGATTACTCCATATACCTCTAAGCAAAAGGAATTATAAGAACAAACTAAACATTATCAAACAATTAGCCTTATCCAATGGCTACTCTCATTCTTTTGTATACTGTATCCTTAAAAAAAGAAGGCACAATTAAACAACAAAATCACTCTAATCAACCCCAATACTATTCCTAATAACCAAATCAAATGGATTAAATTCAATTATACTGGGAACAAAATCAACAGCTTCACCAACATATTCAAAAAACACAAACTTAAAATTACTTTCAGCGCTAATAACAATATTAAAAAAATATCAATAATTTCAATCTTAATAAAACCAATCAATACCAACACAGTGGTATATACCAACTTACCTGCGAATGTAATATTGTGTATATTAATCAGTCCGGACGTCGAATTTCAACCAGGTTTTCTGAACACCTCAATTTATCTGGTCATCAACCCACCCCTATGGAAAAATGTATGAAGTTATTGAATAAATCTCCTAAAGGCACAACCATGAATACTGCTGAAAATATATTGATTCATACCACTCTCCTCAATAACAAAAATGTTCTCAACGAACAAACTAATTTTGAAAATCAAATACTCATCAATACTCTGAGGAATCTTTCCCAACACACTGAAATTAAACAATATCCAATGTGCTCCATGCCCATCCTTCCATGGACCTGTTCGGGCCAGTGTCGAGAAGATTACAACCTTTACATATTAATTCTTAAATATATCTATTTATCTATTATTAGTTTCAACGCTTTGACGTTCTTGATCTCACATCACCTTTAGATTAATTTACTATCTTTGACTTCTCAATTTCCTTCTAGAATATTATAACCTCAGTTTATATATACACGGCTGTTTATTTATTACATTCATTCAGTTTTGTTCCGTCACAGCTGGAAGGAGTCATATTATGAGTCGTTAACTGGTAAATATGCTATTTCATTATCTATATTTATTTTCCTAATTTAATATTTCTATGCATTAATAGTTTGTATGATTATCTCACACTGGATTTGCACCTTAATGTATTGTGGATTTACCCCTTTTCTTTAGTCCTGATGATGGCGCCGATGTAGCACCGAAACATGTCGAGAACCTCGGCTGGAATGTGCCAGCATTTAAGGAACAACGGAATTAAAGAACAGATAAGAATAGAATTCAATTGCACAATTAAACAACAAAATCACTCTAATCAACCCCAATACTATTCCTAATAACCAAATCAAATGGATTAAATTCAATTATACTGGGAACAAAATCAACAGCTTCACCAACATATTCAAAAAACACAAACTTAAAATTACTTTCAGCGCTAATAACAATATTAAAAAAATATCAATAATTTCAATCTTAATAAAACCAATCAATACCAACACAGTGGTATATACCAACTTACCTGCGAATGTAATATTGTGTATATTAATCAGTCCGGACGTCGAATTTCAACCAGGTTTTCTGAACACCTCAATTTATCTGGTCATCAACCCACCCCTATGGAAAAATGTATGAAGTTATTGAATAAATCTCCTAAAGGCACAACCATGAATACTGCTGAAAATATATTGATTCATACCACTCTCCTCAATAACAAAAATGTTCTCAACGAACAAACTAATTTTGAAAATCAAATACTCATCAATACTCTGAGGAATCTTTCCCAACACACTGAAATTAAACAATATCCAATGTGCTCCATGCCCATCCTTCCATGGACCTGTTCGGGCCAGTGTCGAGAAGATTACAACCTTTACATATTAATTCTTAAATATATCTATTTATCTATTATTAGTTTCAACGCTTTGACGTTCTTGATCTCACATCACCTTTAGATTAATTTACTATCTTTGACTTCTCAATTTCCTTCTAGAATATTATAACCTCAGTTTATATATACACGGCTGTTTATTTATTACATTCATTCAGTTTTGTTCCGTCACAGCTGGAAGGAGTCATATTATGAGTCGTTAACTGGTAAATATGCTATTTCATTATCTATATTTATTTTCCTAATTTAATATTTCTATGCATTAATAGTTTGTATGATTATCTCACACTGGATTTGCACCTTAATGTATTGTGGATTTACCCCTTTTCTTTAGTCCTGATGATGGCGCCGATGTAGCACCGAAACATGTCGAGAACCTCGGCTGGAATGTGCCAGCATTTAAGGAACAACGGAATTAAAGAACAGATAAGAATAGAATTCAATTTGTATTCAACCTAATTTCTTACTTCACTTTTCAATATTACTAATTTATAAACTTCTGTTACTATAACCTATACCTAATCTGTTTTTTTGCCCTTACTTCACACTTGACTTAAACTTAAAAGTTTATATTATATTATTTTAATGTGTTTTATATATATATATGAATTATATTAATTTAATGTTTTCTTAACTCTGTCATGCTATGATGGAAATATAGTGATGTTCCCTAATTGTCAATCCATTCTAATTTCTACTCAAACCAGGGTTTTTATATCTTTTATACCAGTTGATC
This sequence comes from Timema douglasi, assembly GCA_901482245.1. Taxonomy (NCBI): domain Eukaryota; kingdom Metazoa; phylum Arthropoda; class Insecta; order Phasmatodea; family Timematidae; genus Timema; species Timema douglasi. The sequence goes on along the minus strand of CABEEJ010005989.1, from coordinate 21,702 downwards.
TTTGGACTTTATATTAAACTCCAAATTTCAAAATCTGTTCCACAGTGAATTACATTATTATATTTATATTTCAATGTGTTATATCTTAAATGTTAACTTTGGGATCTATAATTTTCTGAAAAGTGTGTAATTCTTGAATGTCTATCTTCATTTCAATGATAAGCCTAGTAATAAGTTGAATTGCATTTATCTTTTGCTATTTATTAGGTGTGTCATTCATCAACTTTGCTACTTATGTGACATGACTGAAGATTAATTTAATATATAAAATATTATTTTAAATACTGGCAAATAAAGCATATTTGATAGAAGCAAACAGCAAGATCATAATCAAATGTTAGAGATATTGATATTGAATTAATATGAGCTACAACAAATTATATAAAGATGTTTAAATATTTCCGGAGTTTGAATGTTATATCTTAGCTTACTAGGATTGTTGACAGCGTCTTCCCAATCATCACTGGAGAGCGCTCCTTCATATCCGTCTGCAAAACAAACAGACAGACTGCTCAAAATTCGAGAAAATATCGCCGGGCCCTAAGCTGTCTTCATTCAAACTCTCAAAACACTCAACTGTAGCTTCGTCAGTCATTCAGAAACTTTGATTCACTTATGATACATAGTAAAACTATGAAATCAGATATGATTTTAATTAATATGTGTTTTGTTTGAAAATTTTTTAACTCAAAGTTGCATAGTAATATTAAGATTTTAAATAGATAGCTAAGTGTTTAATCAAATGTAAATTTAGGAAGTTTGACAAGAAAATTAGCGTTAAACTTGTGATAGTGGCAAAGTTTAAGTATACCAAATATATCACGCTAGTAAAATTAGAGTATCAAGTTTAGAACTCAGTATGATATCATCTTTACTTTCGAAATATTTATTGAATGTTAATCAAAAACTTTTAGGGTGTTAATGGTCGAGTATAAATAATAAACTTGAAAGGAAGACAAGGAGTGGACCAAATGTAGATAGATATGTGAATACCATCAAAAAGTAAGACAGACTTCTGGGCACATCATGACGATTCTCGGAGAGTTGAGCAGCAGCTAGCGCCGTTTGATGTTATTTCATTGTAGAGTGAATCCTGTAAGAGCATGGTTTGTAGTTTTTAAAGCTGCTGGTTTATGGATGTTTGTTTAACACCAGAAGGACGGGAGCTTATTTATCCTATTTTTCAAACTTAACTATATGTACTGCAAGGTACATGTTTTATGTTTTTATTTTTATTAATTCAGATATTTCCCTAGCTCAAAAATGAAATAAACAATTATGAAAACTTTAATTAAAAGAAAATTATTTACATATAAAAATCTATGCAGTGTCATTCCTTAAAGAGATCTTTCTCAAACTTTTCAATGCCCTAAAAAGCTGAAATTTGATATGGACACACTGGAGCATGCCATACTTATGATAAATATTCTAAGCTTGAAATAGCCAAGATGTCGAATCCAATATGGTGGATACAATATCTAAAAGTGAGTTTAATATGTATGAAAATCAGTATAAGAGAAGTTTTTTCCTTGTGTGTGGTTTGTATAACAAATTATGTCTGAACACATGGGATCACCAAATATATAAACAGGAGACCAATTTTGCGTGTAATTTAAAATTGCACCTGTCAAGTACAGGCCTAGCCCATTAGTATGACATAATTAAATATAAATTGGTACCTACCAATAATTTTGTGTACGATTCTGAATTGATTAAAAATCACCATTTCTGTCAAAGCATTTAGGGCAAGTACAATACAAATCCCCTGTACTTGTGCAGTTCACAATCTTCTTGCGCTGTATGCACTAGTTCTTTGATTTATTAGAAACTTTACATCCTCAATATGGCAGTATTTGTGTCTTGATTTGGATATGTATAAAAATATTAGTTGAAAATTATGAAATGAGCGAAGGTTAGGAAGCAATGAATACAAATGAATGGTGGATTTTGCAATAAATACCAATTATAAACAAAAATCATATAAGAAATATTGTCATGAGCTATGAGAAATAAGAAACAACAATAGGTTCCCCCAGTCAAATTGACCTCCCACCGCCTCTTTAGGTAAAGAGGGTCTCATAAAATTTGATCAAAAGTCGTGAAATATAGATGTACTGCGAAAAAACATATAAAGAGATTGTGTAGTTTAAAGGAGGCTTATTGGTCAAAATAACCAGGTCCGTCCTTCTAGTGTTAAGCTTTTTCTCTTTAGTCCACTGAGCTTCTATGGGTAGGGTTATGAAGCTGCTGGTTTGTAGTTGTTCATTTAAGCTTGTCTCTTGAGTGCACTGAGCGATAAACAAGAATTAATGAACTGCTGGTTTGTAGTTGTTCATTTAAGTTTGTCTCTTGAGTGCACTGAGCGATAAACAAGAATTAATGAACTGCTGGTTTGTAGTTGTTCATTTAAGTTTGTCTCTTGAGTGCACTGAGTGATAAACGAGGATTAATAAGCTGTTGGTTTGTAGTTGTTCATTTAAGCTTGTCTCTTGAGTGCATGAGTGATAATCGAGGATTAATAAGCTGCTGGTTTGTAGTTGTTCATTTAAGCTTGTCTCTTGAGTGCATAAGTGATAATCGAGGATTAATAAGCTGCTGGTTTGTAGTTGTTCATTTAAGTTTGTCTCTTGAGTGCATTGAGTGATAAACAAGAATTAATGAACTGCTGGTTTGTAGTTGTTCATTTAAGTTTGTCTCTTGAGTGCACTGAGCGATAAACAAGAATTAATGAACTGCTGGTTTGTAGTTGTTCATTTAAGTTTGTCTCTTGAGTGCACTGAGCGATAAACTAGAATTAATGAACTGCTGGTTTGTAGTTGTTCATTTAAGTTTGTCTCTTGAGTGCACTGAGTGATAAACGAGGATTAATAAGCTGTTGGTTTGTAATTGTTCATTTAAGTTTGTCTCTTGAGTGCACTGAGTGATAAACAAGGATTAATAAGCTGCAGGTTTGTAGCTGTTTCTTTCAACTTGTGCCTTGAATGCAATGAGTGATAACTGTATACAGGAGTCTGAAGCTGCTGGTTTGTATCCATCTGTTTGGACTTGTTTATTGAGTGCACTGATAAATAACTGTGGGCAGAATTTTGAATTTACTTGTTTTTAGTTATAAGTTCAAACCTGAGTGCATCCATTATGATCAAAGTGTTTATTGATTTGAAGTTAGTTACTATTACTATTATTCTTTAGATGTTTAATCCCATTTTTAGAATCAATTGAATAACTAGATTCTAAAAGTGTGTTGTTGAGGTTAGGAATGGTTAATGTGTTGGTATAACTTTGGTCCTCTCTGGTGAATAAGGGGTGACAAGCTAGTTTGGGATTGACCTGATAGCACTGGGGCAAGGGTCATCCAGTACTAGTTGGAGGGGTTGAAAACTTCGGAACACAAGGTGCAGTAAAGTGGAAGGGGCAGGGACCTCAGAACATATGGAATAGTGAGGTGGAAGGGGTAGGGACCTTGGCACATGTGGCATGGTGAGGTATAGGGGGTAGGGACTTCAGAACATGTGGCATGGTGAGGTAGAGGGGGTAGGACCTCAGCACATGTGGCATGGTGAGGTGGAGGGGGTAAGGACCTTTGCACATGTGACATAGTGAGGTAGAGGGGGTAGAGACTGTAACCATGTTACAAAAAGAAAACAACAAGCTCAATCAAATGGGAGAACACTCACCCTCTGCCCTGTTGAACTTAAACACCGGAGCACATGTGCCGCGACCTCCTCTCCCTAGAACTCAATCCCACGAACTAAATGGAGATATGATCCAATGGTCTGCTCATGAAGGAAGCCCCACCCAGAAACAAACGAATGACGGCAACTCCATGAGTTTAGTCTTTGTTTCCACTGCCTGGATGGTTCCAGGCCTTTCTACGAGTTCCTAGAGTCACCGCAATCCTTCCTAAGTGCTGTTTGTCTCCCCTCTTCCACTCCATTTTTCCCTCCCCTTTTTCCTCTCTCTGTGGGCATGTCATGTAATCGTGCCAGCTATATATTGCGATGTTTCTTTTGTGTGAGCACTCATTGTTTCACTGGCTTACTAGACGAGAGTGGCCAATTAAGCTTAGAATTAATTATATTTTACAAAATTTCCTTTCAGTTATATTATAAGGAACCTTTCAAAATTATTATTTTCAGACTTATTAATTTAAATTTCTATTATGGAATGTTTTTTTTTATCAGCGTGGTTAGTTAGTAACCACGTATCTATTAGTATTTATCCTATTAGGGGAACTTAACCATTCTCCTATGCAACGTAACTTCTGTTTTGCCGCTTGAGTCTAATTGCGCTCTAACCGTCTGTTTGATTACCAGTTGATGTTATCTTTAGAATATTTTGAGTATATTTAACTTAGATAGTTTAAGTTTACATATTGTTATGCGGGGACCAAGCACTTTAACATTCAGACATGTGCTTATTACTTTAACTGTTTCAAACTTATGTTATGTTGTGGTGATAAAACCAAATAGTTTTTGTGTGAGTAAATAATTCCTTGATAGTCTAAATTTATATTTTATCATGTGGGAATTGAGGACTCTGTCAGCAATATGATTATAACAATTATTGCTTGGAAATTAATATTTGATAGTACGAGAAGGAAGCTATTAAACTATTAGTGTAGCGCTTTGTATCTTTGATAGCTTCGAATTACATTAGATTGCTATGGGAAAGCAGAATGCATTGATTCATTAGGTTTATGGCTTATTACTTAATTTCTTTAAACTCCAGTTTTGGCTGAGCACATATATATTTAGTAATGTTCTATTAAACTTTAATGTATTTGAACTTTAGGATTGTAAGACATCTCCAAGTGCATCGTACATTATGTATCTTAACTTCAACTATGTTAGAGTATGTATTATTAGCGCATGAGTGTAAGGCGCTTAGTAAATTATGTTGATATTGCGTCCTTTGGGACTTAAATTATTGTACAGTCCAAAAACCTTAACCGCAAGGCGGCGGATTAATTATATTTGGAAGTTATTACGTTTTCTCTAAAACATATTGATGATACAAATGATTGTCACTAGGTGACTAAATATTTTAAATAGAGTTTAATTTATATTCAGACTTTTGGGTCGTAACTTGTTGTTCGCTATACTTGATGGTAGTTATAGTTAGTTTTCTTTCACTTTAAACTCAACTTTACGTGCATATTAATTAAATATGTTTATATTAAATTCTAGTCATTTTTATTATGTTATATTTAACTACAAATCTTCGACTTGACTCGCTTTGGGTGATACCACGGCATTTGTGATATTTATTGTGTACCATCTGTTTCTAATATGTTAAATAAAACATATACTATTATTCTCTGGTAACGCCTTGACTGTTAGCACATGTGGCATGGTGAGGTGGAGGGGTAGGACCTCAACACATGTGGCATGGTGAGGTGGAGGGGGTAGGACCTCAGCACATGTGGCATGGTGAGGTGGAGGGGTAGGACTTCAGCACATGTGGCATGGTGAGGTGGAGGGGTAGGACCTCAGCACATGTGGCATGGTGAGGTGGAGGGGTAGGACCTCAGCACATGTGGCATGGTGAGGTGGAGGGGTAGGACCTCAGCACATGTGGCACTGTGAGGTGGAGGGGTAGGACCTCAGCACATGTGGCATAGTGAGGTGGAGGGGGAAGAGAGAGATTGAGACTGTTATGCTAGTGACCAGTTTTAATGTTGATACACATAATGCTGAGGCCGTTAGATACCTATAATCATAGCTGTGGGTCACCTGGTTATATACCTCTGGTAGCTGCCAAAGAGAAGATAAGATGTGCACGCAACCTTCTGTGTAGGGGATGGTCAGATGCATGTGTACTTGTTTCTCCAGTGGAATCTGACACAGTTCTGGTTATGTTGTTTAGTGCATGCAAGAGTGTGTTATTTATTTTTCTAAATTGTAGGGTATGTGCAAGAACCTCCTAAAGACCTGATAGCACGGGGTACAATAAATTTCAGAGTAATGTCTGAATCAAATTATCTAGCGTCCCAGCTGAGAGGCAATTGTTATCAAGCGTCTGGGATACTTTGGTTAGTGTTAAGGTAATACCAGCTCACCCCCTGTCCAGGTGTTACTGTAGTACAACTAAATTTCTACATTTCATTTATCTCAACTAGAGATAATTCCACCCAGCGCTGGCTCTCTCCTATTGGTTGTAATGACAAATCCCAAGAAGTATTTTGATGTTAATAAGTAATTGAGCTACTAAACCATATTAATATAAGCTTTAATCTCCTACTACATTAAGACTCAAATTAAATTAAGTAATTATAACACCAAAGATAGCATATCATTATTCAGCTGTATTCAAGTAAAATTATTTTATTCTGCGATTTTTTTACTTTACTAGATGTGAACCTAGAGCAGGGATAACAAAACTTTTCCGGCCAGTGTGCCATTTTAGGACTAGTAAAATTTTGAACTAGTCTAGTGTACCACCCCTCATCTAATTTTTGATGAGTATTTTAAAATATAAAATTTTTGAATATTATGAAATTTAATGAATGACTTGAATCAAATTGTAAATATTTTAATATTGTCTACATTTTAAAGGAGGAAAATTTATTAAATTGTAAAAGAGTGTCTAGGATCAGGGGTCAGCAAACTACAGCCCGCAGCTCGAATCTGGCCTACCACTTCTTTTTGTATAGCCCTCAAGCTAAGAATGGATTTTACATTTTCAAATTATTCAAAATTTCAAAGTATTTAACGAAATAACCATTACTGAGTTGAATAGTTGGGAAAAAGACTATGTTGTGCTCCATAAGATTTGCATTTACACACTATTTAGTGACCTCTGTTGTGACGCCACACAATTATAACTCAGCATGGTTTCCAGTGTCACATGTATCGCTGTTCTGTGACTTTTTTTTCTCATTTTATTACCTTTGCCTAACCAACATGTCACTATCAAAACTAGAAAAGGAGATGAAAAGTATAGTTAGAATATCATGCTTTTAAGGCCGAGTGGAGTATGAATTATTTTGTTAGCAAATTAGATGACAAAACATTGTGTATAATGTGCATTGACACTATAGCTGTACTAAAAGAGTACAATATACATCATCATTACAAGACTAAGCACTTGATACAATGTTCAGAACTCAGAAAGAAAAACAATCAGAAAAACTGGAAACTTAAAAATTCAATATTTCATCAAAGTGCAATTTGGTCATGAAATGAAAAATGAAAAAGGCTGCAAATAAAGTAAGTTTATGAGTGGCTCATTTATTAGCAAAGGAGGGAAGCTGTTTACTGATAAAGATTGTAACAATACAATGCTTCGTATTGTACGATTACTACCCCACCCAACCTGATATTGCACGTTCGAGTCGCTTAAAAGCATACTACCCGCTCCCCAGAATAACCTCGACGAAACCTACAATAGTAATCTTCCCTATTGTAGCCCAATGTAGCCCCAACAATCACACAAAAATCAGCATTCTTAAATATCCATTATAAACCGTCTACTAAATAACTGTTCCACACGTACCTTCCGATCGTCAAGCTGGCCTCGCTACGACGCAGCCGAGTCAAAACTGCCAATGCAAAAGAGTGGGGCGACTACGACTTGAGAAGTACGTGTTCAACGATCTACCCGGCCCGAAAATTACGTTAACACTAGACAGTATTTTCCAAGAGTCCAGTCACCAAATCAACAAACCCTGTTCTGCCTCCTGGCGGAGGGATATGGAAACCCTCGCCAAACGTTGGATGCTTCTACACTGGTCAAAGAGATGGATTACTGCATTGCGACAATCACACATCCAATCAGCGACCAGGAAAACTTGTGAAGTTGCATCATAATGATGAAATGGACTGTTACTGCGTAACTGACTAGTATGTGTAACCTCCCCCCCCCCGCTTCTTTTGTTCCTGTTTTATAGACTCAATATAAAGAGGAATGTAAATTGTAAATATGTATCATAACTAAAGAACGTTTGGTAGCATTGCTATCATTACTATTGAACGTTAGAGATGGTTTGATATGTAGAGCATTATCAAGATGGTTTGATATAGGTAGCATTAGGAAAGAACATTTGATATGTAGAACTTTAGGAAAGAACGTCTAACTTTATTTAAATTATGTTTGTAACACAGCTTTATTGAGGTTATGAACGAAGGACTGATATTAGTTTGTTAAATGTATAGTCAACGCCATGGGGAAATTGCGTCTGACTTTGTATCTTTTATTTTTACATAGCTAACTTTGTGTTGGGATCACTTTGATCAAACTTAAATGTGAACTGTTAATACATTGAGTTAACGTAATTGGAAGTTATTTCGTTCGATATGTCAATGTAATATTTGTATAACTTATTCTTTATTTGTGTCTTGAAAGACCTTAAGTCCTGTTTCAGCTTAAGTGTAACTAGCCATAACCCAATTTATGAAAGACCTTACTTAAGTCCAGTTTTCTTTGTGAATGTTCAGCGCGAATAATGCAATGTTTTCTTTTATAGTAGTAGCTATAGGATGTTTTGAATTAAGGCCATTTTTCCCGTGTTTGTTTCCTGCTTTATGCAAATTAAAGTATTCTTCATTTAAACTCTGCTCTTTTACCTGTTGTCATTTATATATGTACGTTACGTTACATCCTTCCTATCCTATAGTTTTAGGGGCCTTACCTATATGATCAGCGGAGGGTGTAATAAGAGTTTGAGTTGTGAACATAATAATTCTTGGATTTGATTAGCATATTTTCCCCTTGTTCTTTGGTCAAGAGAAAAAACATATAACGCAACATAGCAAATAAAAAATGACAAAAACCGAACCCAAAATCAACCAAGGAAATGTAATTTGAAGTCTGTTACAATAATACAATTATTTACGTTGGTCGGCCTTTTGAAAAGCAAAACACACCAACCAAGTTCATAAAAAAACGGTAACAGTGGAGCAGAAAAACATAACATCAGCTGTTGACCAAGCAATTTTTTTAAGAATTTTACATGACAAAAGGTTCACACACAGATTGCATTCCTACCAACATTTATTTCGACAGAAAGTTTATTCATTCAATGTTATATATTTTGCCTGTAATAAATATTTTACTACATATTTTAACTGATTTTGCTAAATATTTATGTACATAATTTGTAGGTTAATACTACATAAAAATCTGGGCTCTAGTTATCACACATTATGGGTGTGGACTACACAGAAAATTATTTAACATCAGGATCCAGCTTATCTGACTTATTTCTATCTGGACCGTCCGACCATCACATTAGGCCGGATAGTTATGAATCTACTATATATATTAACATTATTTTAGAAAATTTAGTAACTGTCAAAAAAGTGTTTTAATCGAATATGATTGTACCTGTGCATGCAATTATAATAAAGATGGATGACAACCACTTTTTAACTAATCAGACAAGTCATGAAGGCAGTTAAGTCAATAATAAAAATGTCAAGAGAGTGATTTTTCTAGAAGTTTAATACAAAATAGAGTTTAGGGAAATCTATGTGGTTTGATTACGCCTGTATTTAGAGTTTATTTTTTTCTTTGACCAATGGCTAAAAGAGGGCAGAAAACAAACATTTCCCCAGTTTACCTGATTTTTTCGATCCCAGGACACACTGGAATAGAACCAATTTCAAAATTCAAGTTGAAAAAAAAAAGTTATATTTATGTTTTCAATTTTAAAAAAATCCTACAAACATTTCATGATAATGTTGACTTTTAAACCTTAATATTGAAGAATTATTATTATTATTATTATTATTATTATTATTAGCACCGCGTCTTACTACCCGTTCGGGTTATATGCACTTACGCTAATGTGTAATGGTAGGGTGATTGTGAGATGAAATGGAGGACCTACAGTTTAACGTGGAATCCGAACCACGGTGGAGGCCTGGCATTCCTCACATTCACAAGATGTCTTGTCAGAGGTGAAGGAAGGGTTTGGTAATCAGATAAATCTGTGCCGGGACCGAGGATTGAGCCCCGGCCGCCAGCACAGAGGTCTGACTCCTTACCCCTAGACCGCCAGGTCACCCTTGAAGAATTATTGCAATATTACATACACACATGTGATGTTTAAAACAAGTAAATAAGGCAATGATAGACCCATTTAAATATTATTACAAGGCATTGATAAATTTTTTTTAAATCTGTTTTCATTGGAATAGCAAGCATTACATGGTGATTACTAAACTTTACCAATAAAATTCTCGACTTTTCCTCTGATTTCCCCTGATAATTTCCTAAAATTCCAGACTCAAAAGTATGTCACCACCATTCCATCCCCGCCTCCAAACTTTTTTTTTACTAATAATAATAAGTTCAAAAATTAAAATAATTATATTTTTATTAGTATTAACTTAGTCTACTAGAAATTAGAATTGAAAAATAAAAATAGAAAAATTAGAATCACATTATAATTTACTTAGACAATAGCAAATAAAACCCATAATCCTTTATAAATAAGTAGGCATGATGTGTTTGTTCTTTAAAAGTCTGTAAGTAACACCCGATTTGGTTGAACTGACAACTTAGATTGTTTGTAGCCCACTCTTTCTCTACCACTACCGTGCCTGACCCAGCTGCAAGATGGCTGTCACAAAAGATAACTGGTGCAAAGTATCTAAAATAAATCAGTGGTCTCAAACACTTTTATTCTGATGTGGATATAATATTTCACTCTGCTTGGATTGTTTTATGATTATTATATTTCATATTTTGACTAAAATAACATTGCCAGGATTTTTTTTATTTATTTATGAAATTCAGGACTTATTCCCGTGTTCCTCCGACCACATCAAATTACCGACTAGTTCCCATTTTGTCGACACCCTAAAGCATGAATAAAAAAATATTTTATCAAATACATCTGATAAAATAGTTAGGATCTTATGGTTGTGGTAAAGTAATTCATAAGATACCTATAAAACATACTAATTTCAACGAATAACAAGTTTAATCCATGCAACTGATAAAATCAAGATTTTTGTTTGGGGGGGAGGGGGGGGAGGGGGAGGGATCATTAATTTCAAAAATTAATTTTCACATTGCTGTTGTGTCTGGCAAAATGTTTTAATCGGAAAATAAAAGTAGTGTAATGCATGCAATCATTAAGTTTTAGTGTTAAAAAATAAACACTCAAGCTTATTTTAATGGAAAACCAATAAGGTTTGTCCTGCATATAAAGTTGCAGAGTCAAAGAAAATATGTTTTGGTTTGTAATAGGGGTATTTTAGAATAAATAACAATGTATAGGAATAGAGAACAGCTTTATTCATAACTTCTAGTTTCATAAGGTGTGTGTTTAATGAGTACAGAGAATATTCCCTTACAGTCAAAACTATATGCAAACGGAACTATAAGAAGAGCATTTATCACAATTCAATGATGAATGTTTATGGTCAATGAAATGTGGAGTCACTACTTTAAGTCAGAGCTGAAGAGATCCAGCATGCGGTGGAAACATCTTCCTTATTTTCTTTGTTCCTCAAAGTGCAAAGCTCAACAATTGGTTGGCAAGGTGATGCTTACCATGTTCTTTGTCCTGTGTACTCTTCAACAGCTGATTTCTTCAATGACTGTGTTCTTCAACAATAATATCTTTGACAAACTGCCACTCAACTATAGGGGACCCGAGTATCTATTAGGCCCAAGGCCTCATACTACTGATGCCATTCATTTCCATTAGAAAACACACCCTCAAAAGACCGCAAGCAACATAAACATATTGTGTGGAAAGAGATGAGGGATGTCAGAACATTTTTCTTACAGTTCAAATATGTATCCATTGAACTCTCCTGATGACATATACTTATAGATATATAAATAATCTCTCATACTGGTGTCTACTCAACTTGACCAATGAAATTCCCAACTTTTCCCCCTAATCATTTCCTAAAATTCTCGACTCAAAAGTATATCACACCCGTCTTCCCCTCCCTCTCACCATTTTTTTATTCATTAATCTTGTATGAAACATAAGTTTTGAGTTTAAATACATTTTTCTATGTGTATTAACATAGTCTACTAGGAGTTAGAAAATTATAAAATATATTACACGGCTACAAAAAAAAAATATTGTTTGAATCACATTGTAATTTACTTATTTATTTATCATATTTAATATTTTAAGTAAATCTACAATTTCCCAGATTGTTTTAAAAATAAATTCCAGACTTATTCCTGTTTTTTCCTGACCACTTCAAATAATTTCAGTTTTCCTGGAGTGTAGACACCCTGACTCAAAGAAGTCAGTTACTTAGAGAGAATTGTGTAAATTATAAATGGTTCATGGGTCAATTTGATTTCCAAATGAGTAGATAATATGATAAAATGAACTCCAACAAGAACGTCTTCTCCTCCTAATAAATTGAAATAAATCTGCATGGGTCCCAACATTTTCATTTGAGTAGGAGTGTTCTCAGAGAGTAGGATCTATGTTATTTCTCAGAACAAATACAGTCGTGTGATAAGAAATATGTATTTTAGCCATTTTATACAATTCAATCTTGACAAAATTACATATCTTTCATCATTGGTATAAGAGCGAGGGCAGCACGAGTCATATTCACAGAAGAGCAATGGTTTCAACATTACAGACTATTCACGAAACTTTTGAGATTATTTGACAGCTTAATATATAAACCAAAACCGTTTAAGGAGTGGGCTAAAATTCCATCTACGGACAAGATGGGTGTTTTGAAAGCTACCAATGTAGAAACTCTTTGCTCTATCGACAAATGGATTCATAAATGAAAATATATTAATTAGGTACTTTATTTGTAGAGTTTGCCGATGGCATATAGCTATACAATAGTGAAAACCTGATTATGTGAATAATATTTAGATTAACATACTTGTTAACTGCATTGGCGAGCACACAGAGTAAAATAAGCATCAAGCTCGCTTGGTTTGGTTTCCTGGCTATGGGAAGGTTGGGTGGGGTTTGAATACCGACTAATTTTTTTGCGGGTGTTTTCTTTCTTCCCATCTATGCAAATTTGGGTAAATTTCCACTTAATTTTAGCTTCCTCATCCCTACCCTAATAGTGCAATAAATGTGGATATCCCAGATGAGTAGAAAGATGAGGTGCAAACAATAAACTTGATTGGTTGTATCTTAAAAGTGATGAGTTCAGTTTGTCCACACATGGAGCAAATAAAATTATTACTTTACTGAAAGGTGAGTTTTTTAATTGAATTGGTTACATCTAAGTATTGAGTGTTATCGACCAAGCTGTTTTAAACAAAAATATAGATAGTTTCAAAATATTATTAATAAGTATCATTTTAAGTCTAAAAATAGACTATGTTTGACCAAAATATAATAAATAATTGACATTATTTGTCAATCAATACAAGTGTGGTTGTTGGCCATAGTTCATGAGGTGGAGATCCTTGTGTATTTTAGTATGATTTATAATTAGAGCCCTGTAAAAATAGTTTTATTTTAGTTAAATTTCTTTTTTAAATCTCACTTTTCGGTGTTATTTTGTGTTTGCTCAAAATTCCATGTTAAGTATCATTTACATATTGAGACAATGTATGCAAAATTAACATTTATTATTGAAGCCTTATACGTTTGTTATAAAATTATTTGTCAAGTTTTTCTGCAAATTTCACAATTGTGTAGCCTAAAGTTAGCTTACCACAAAATAATAATCAAATTACAGCATGGTCAAAATTTATACTTAATTTCTTCCTAATTTAATGTTTTGTTTTTTTTTGTAAAAGCGGTGTTATTTCATTTTAGAGGAGGATTTTGTTTAACAAGAAAATTTCGTTTTATTTCTCTTTTCAAAAACATTGTAAATCATATTTAAAAACTTTCAACGAAAAAAGTACTTGATTCCATATTTATAAGGTACTTTTCACTTTATCCTGGCACACCATTTTTACAGGGCCCTACTTATAACTTAGGGCGTTATTTCTACCATTTGGGTAGAGAGAGGGGGAGCCGGGCCATGTATTAACCTTTGATTTCACTAATGGAATAAGGATGAAGGTAGAATTTTAGCAAAATGTACCTACATTTGTGTGGAGGTGAAGTGGGAACACATTTAGGGAAAAGCGTCAAACTTCAATGCAGGTTTTGGGACTATTCTTAAAAATAAATAATACATAACATAAGAAGTTTAGTTGGTACGTGGACTAACGTCAATCTAATCTATTATTATTTACCTGTAACAAGGTGTTCAGGGTGTGAATGTATGTACTGAGTGTTTTTAAATAAACAGTTTTCACTCTCTCTCCACACCAACACTGAATATATTCCCTCTAAATGCAGCTTCCTAATTCGTCCCCCCTCAAAGTCCTTAACTGTGTATGGCCCGAATGTGATGTTAGATTTTTATGGATACATAATAACATAAAGCTAGCCTATGAACATATAAGTGTTTACACTAAATCAGCATACAGTGCAAATATTCAAACTTATTATTCAATAAAAGTATCTCTTTTTCTACATTATTGCCCTAATTTAATTATGTAAATTAGGGCCTTAAAGCCAAATCAATAGTAAATTAAAGGAAATGTACCTAAATTTGCACAAATGTGGATAAACTTCCTTCATTTTTCTAACTATACCGCAATCGTTTTCCATTTGTACCTGGAAGAATATTAGAAACCAGAACATGCAACTCTTTTAAATCAACTTTATTTTTGCAAAACATTGTAATACTTGGCCATTATTTTTGCACCTTAATGGGGTGTGGAAGAAGAGTAAAAACTAGAGATGGGCCACTCGAATCTTCGAATCCTCGAATCCACCGAATCCTGACAAGTATTCGAGATTCGAGGATTCAGTGTTTTACAGGATTTGATGATCAAATCTTTCATCTCATAAACAAGGCATAATATTTTGAATTCAAAAATTACTTAGTTAGGCCTACTTTAGAAGCATAACTTAATCCGTAATATTTATTTTGTCAGTGAAAAGAGATAAACATGAATAAAATATTCTTTAAAAAATAATCTTTAGGTGTGGAAAATCTTACGTGCCTAGTACCCTACCCTCCCACCTGTATGGGAAACTTGGACTCAACCGTTTCAGCGCATGCTCACTTCTAAAACTCTCACCTCATAAACAATCTTGTAAATATTTTAATGAACACATTAAAAGTCTTCAAAAACTGAAAATTAAAACTAGAATTACAAATAAACTTGAAATAAAATCAATTACGGCTTTAATTTTAACAGAAATAAGAACACATTACGCATGATACAAAGTCAGCGGCCATTACAAACGATACAAAGTCGACCGCTATGACGTATATTATGTTTACTCGCCCGAGTGATGATTAAAATAAAGATACTGTTAATTCTTAATATCCAACTGGTTTTAGTTGCATAGAGCCCTAATTTATTGCATACGATCCTTAAGTTAGACATTTTGTTGGGTTTCATGAAAAATAAATACTGTCAACAGTCAAACAGCGATAAAATTGATTGTTTATCTCTACCGGCCTACGTATCGTATATCGATTGTTTGTTTGGAATCTATTCAGGTAATCTGAATACTTAGTAAGCGATCTCGAGTTTTAAGAATCAAATAACGACTAGCGAATCCATTTAGTTTTTAAATTGATTTTAACTTAGAGTTTATTATTTTTTAAATATGTTATTGAAGTAATTGTAGAAATAATCAAACGTAGTCCTGCCTTATAAAATGGGAATGAACATATTGTAGTCGAAAATATGTTTGTGTTTTAAAACGAATGTATTCTCATAAATCGATATATCGCAAGTATCGAACATATTTGTTTTCTACATGAAAAGAGATAATGGATATAAAAGAAAATAATAATAAAACATACTTAGACATGATTGAGTTAACAATTTCCAATGTATGTTTAATTGTTAAGCATGTTGTTTTAGTCTTTATTAAAAATATCTGTTTGTATTTTTATTTTTGATATCTTAATACAATAAAATATCTTTTAGGGATGATTAAACTTCATCACAAGATAACTAGGCCTAATCTGTTTATTTCACGTTTTTTAGAAACTTAACCCATTCTAACAACACTTTAAAAAATAACTAAAATACACTCAAATTTTGATTGATTTGATTTTTAAACAATAATATGAGTCTAGATTGTTTAATTTGGCTGGATTTTAACCTGTATTTGGCGAGGGATGGTTGGGGTTTATTGAAATTGAAAGCATGATTAAAATATATCTTAATTTACAGTTTAGGCCTATATTGTGTAATGTAGGTCTATTTGTAAATCATTAAATTTTTTAACGATTTGATAGAATTCGGATTCGAGATTCGAAAATAAAATGTAGATTCGGATTCGAGATTCGGATTCAAGACATAGTGGATTCGACCCATCTCTAGTAAAAATGTATTTATTAAAAAATACCTTTAGTACGTCTGACTAGGTTTCAAACGCTGATTTCTCCATGGCCAGCAAACAAAACGTGGCAAAGAGAGCTTCCTTGTCTTTATTTGTATGACATGGGATATTTTTGAAAGTGCTACTCTTGATTGGCAGCAGTGCCTGTGCAGTGCAATTTCGAGTGGTGAAAGTAAATATTGATTGAGGTGGGGATACTCTGCCATCTAAAATATGGTGTACAACAAAGTCTTAAGCAAAGTGATGTTTAAAAACAGTGCAAGCCACAAGATGGTGGCAAAGCTATTTTAAAAAACTCAACTTTCTAAAGGAAAAAGTTAAACTTCTAACGATTTAGATGTAGATTTAAAATAAATTAAAATATTGACCTACTAAGATAAAAAGTAAATAAGTAAAAACTGCTTATTAAAAATGTAGTTATTATGTGTAGTGGTAAATATTTATTAGTTTAGAAAGTATTCAGATGATTGTATTGAAATATTTACCCGTTGATTGTATTGAAATATGTACACGTTCATCTATAGCAAGTTATTAGGTCAAATAAAAAAATCAAAGTTAATAGGGTTAACATTTTAATAATCTAATTTCAACAGTTAAAATAGCTTTTAAAGGAATTAGAAAAAAGTTAATATCTTGTGAAATTAAAACACAATTTGAATTAGGTATGTTGAGAAAAAAAATATTAGTTTTCTCTCAAAAGTTCAGATGTACCCACCATTCCCCTTAAGGCTCCCGTCTTCTGACAGAGTTGAGTTGGATTCTCAACTATAAAAATATTTCAGCAATGAGGGTATTAGTTGATTGGCAAAGACCAAATATGAGCATGTAAACCTTAACCCCCAACCCCTGTTTACCCATACAAACTATGACCAAACAAGGCTTGAAAAAAACATGGTTGAGAAGGGTGACGTAGTATCCCAATAAGTGGGACAAAACATATCTTTCACAATCTATTTAACTATTCATAAATCAGTGCTAGACAGGCAATGTTGTGAACTGTTTTGTTTTGGTTTAGAAACGATATCTGTGTTTATCTTGAGAAATTGGTGTCTTATGTCAACATGGGTATAATTAAACAACATTAAATACTAAAATCTAGTTTATTTTTATGATTTCTTGAAATGGGAAAAATGAATGGGGGAAAAAGGGGAAAATGGCTGGTAGCAATAAGAATTACGGTCCATCTGCCTCTGGTACATTAGAATACTCTGATTGGTATAAAATGATAACATTAGTGTATATCTATCAATGTGAGCTGTCTGCAGATAATAAGGTTCTTCAGAAAAGAAAATATAAAAAATATTCAGTGTTATTATCAGAGAAAGAAGTTAAAACAGTATTTTAAAGATGTATATTTCATTTAATCTGAAAGGTAGCCAACTTATTTAAACAAAATACACTATGGTGAAGCTTATAAAATAGGGCCAGACTGTATTCATTCAAGGTACAAATGCTGCTATTGTAAGATGTACTTGCTACACTATTTCACAAAAATGTATGTGTTAAACTAGACCAGTAAAAATATACCTTCTTTATCTGTGTTTCTTACCCTTCATTTACAAACCCGTTCATCTAGTTGCTGAGTTTAACTACATTCAAATGGCCCGATATCTGCACACTACTCTTTGTTGGGTTCTTACGCCAAATGAACAATTAAACAGCATCCAGACAAGTGTGGAGAAGAGTTAACAAGTCACCTATCACTAGTAGCACAATAAAATATGTAGTAAAAATGCCTTGCACTACAAACTTGATAGTGCATAACCCAAACAGGTACTTTAACGTTGTGTTAAAAAATAAACAGACGTGGTGGTGAAAGAGGAGGGGATAATTATCCGGATGAGTTCAACAGTTTTACTCCTTAAAGTATACCTCCACAAAAACTAAATTTGAAAACAGATGTAATAGGAACGTGTTAGGAACTCTGACTACTTGAAGAGGGTTGTGTAGGAATTCAATTAGCAATCAATAAGTTGAGCAAATATTTAATTTCATAAACCATCCTAACAGATTACTCCTAAGGTAAAACCGCCTTTATACCTCAGATTGACTTTGCATCTGCCAATATAGACTCGCCTTTAATATTTCACAGGCACAAGTTCCCCATACTACTGGTGTTTTCAATGGAAGTTAAGTCAGGGGTGCACGCAGGGAGGGGGGAGGGGGGGGGGGCAATTGCTCTTTTCGAGATCCTGAGGTTGTCTACATATTAGAAGTAGGATAATCCCACCCAATAGTGTTCTTAACTAGCGCTCAAACAATACTCCCGACCAACAGCCTGCCGACTTTAGGGTTGGTAGTTAGGCGCATGCATAAGCAATTCCAACCGCATATGACATTCAAATTGTCAAGATTAAATATTTAACCACAAATTTTGATGAATTTGAAAAAAATAAAGAGAAAAAAATGCTGATGTATCTTATTTTAAGGAAACAAGAAGTGCCTTAAAATCATCTCTTGAAGCTTCAATTTGATAAATTTTCCTGTGGGAGGACCCCCGAAACCCCGCTGTATTAGGGGGGTATTTAATTCCCCCCAATCCCGCCTTGAAGAAAAATCCTGTTGGCACCCTTGCAGTAAGTCACATGGCCAGATATATGTGGGCTTATTAAGAGTGTGCAGCGCTGTATACATTAAATTATAAGCAGTATAAAGTAATTGTCAAGGTGTCCTTAAAAAGGAAGAACTTAAAATGTATACCATAAAGGTAGCATATTGAAAATTCTTTTGAACTAATATTTTATTTCAAATGAACAAAATAACATCTCCATTTGAACTAATCACCTACCCTGCCCTAGGCGGGATTAAAACATATATCAAATAATTTGGTTTGAATAACACCAAATACTTGAACATAGTTGAGCCGAGACAAGAATCCTGTAGAAAAATGTTGGCATCGATCTAAACTTCCCGAAATGTTATTTCGTTCAGGGAGTTTTTTTCCTAAATAGGTAATGATAACTTAACAACCATGGACACAAATCTCACCACCTCCTGTTATGAAAAATTTAAAAATAGATCAAAATTACAGGGAACAGTATTCGTTTGAAATTCAAAATTGTGCCTGTCAGGGATATGTGAAGATATGATTTAGGTATTTTGAACAAAAAAGAAAAAAGAATTAACAATTTGAAAAAATAGTTTTTGGTCTGCTAGTGCTATGTGAATGACAAGTTTTCAAACTTGTTGAAAAACTTTATTTGTACAATTTTATGTTTTAATAGAGTAGATTTTGCAATGATGTCTGGCCTGATTCTTGTTTATGATTGCAATGATAGTACATTTACTATACTATCTTAGCGTAAGGTTTCATCTAATCATGTTGTCTGAGTACAGTAATAAAAACTTTAATTTTAACTTAAAATTTATAAACTGTATATTTTCATTAGTTTTTTTTTTTCATCTCAGTGTTAACATTTTCTTAATTTTACTATTGAATATCCTATTTCTGACTAATACTTACAGTAGCTAAACATATTAAACAATACCAGTGAGAACGCAACTTAACCTAGACATGAAGTCAAAGAATAAATAAGCGATAGCAATGAAACATCTGGCAGATTGATTTCATAATGAGTTTTTCCCTGCATTTCAATACTTCACATAATAAAGAGTAATTTTTCAATCAGAAAACTAGTTAAGGCAGAATAAAAATAGTTATTTGGGGAACTAAACAATTTCATGTTACCATTACAATAAATACAGACCTTACACAACAAAGAGCCGTATTGGACTTGAGGATCACAGTCAATAAGTGTGTTTTTGCAGTTAACCTGCTATCGATGTTTACAACCACAGTATTTTCGCAGTTGAGCTCATATCAATGTTAATGAAATGTTTATGATCGAGACAATACTAGAACTTAATTTGGTAATGCTTTTCTTGATCAGACCAAAAACAGCATCACTCCTTATGTTAGATTTAAACAAGTATAACTTCGTAGTCAATGGATTTTAAATTTTTGTAAATTAAAATGGAACGCATTTAGTTATGGATAAAAGAAAGTATTTAAATTATGATATAGGCCTATTTAATATTACATTAGCACTTCAAGTTTGCTTATGGTTATTTTTGGGAAGATATATTTAGCTTGACATGTGTAAATATTAGGACTAGTCAAAATAAGCACTAATATAACTAAGAATAAAATTAAATAGCTTATTTTCCGTTGATTTGCAATAAATGCCGTAGGATTACATAAATTCACCTACAAGCGGTTAGATCTACTCCAACCCAAACACAATTTTTTTTTTAACTCTCAAAATCGTTTTTGCACTCCACCTTTGTCAGAACCACTTGATCATAATCCCTCGATACCAAGACATAATCAAGCCAATCACGAAAACTCGCCTATAGGGTATTATTAGGTTTGTTTAGATGAAGCCATTACCTGTTGTAAACTGTATTTAAACAAGTTCATACAAGATTGTATATGCAAAAATACATTTTAAAACGTAATTTTAATTTCCTTGTGTGGCTATTTTTAGTGATGATCTTAAATATGAGGAAAAAAAAAAAGTTTTGTGATATTGTTGCAATCAATTGATGTTTGCAGAACTCCAGAGCTCCAATATTGTAACCCAAAGAGGCAACTAAAAGAACAAATTCTCTCACCTGCCACCAGGAGTCTATCTCTTCTTAGTTCTCTTTCCTCCTTCTCCCTTGGGGTTTCCCGAAGGGGAGGGGGTGCCTCATGCTTGCTACGACGCTCAGTCTCATTACGCCGTCTCTCAAGGAGTCTGTCACGGAGGTCTGCTAGCACAAGCTCTCCAGACTTGTCCTTGGACCTTCACATAACATTTTCAGTTCATACTCTGAGTAAGAATACAAACACCCCAATGTAACAAATGACATTAAAACCATTGTTGTTACAGAGCTCATATCAGGTGAAATAGTGACCAAAAAAAGGATTTAAAAAAAGTGATCAATAGTGACTATTCAATAAGAAAAGTGACCAAATAAGTTACCGTAATCTCTGTATTTCTAGGATTTAATAGTTTTTTTTATTTTACGCAATTAAAATTATATGTACATACACAAACATACATTGAACTAAAATAAAAAAGGTTGAGACACATGTTTAATTTGTACTTAAATCTTTTAATAAAGAAATTATTTGCAACTATATATATTCCCCCCCTTTCCCCAACCAAAACAAGGCAGACTAAATCAAAGCTGAAACAATGGTCGTTTGATTATTGTAACTTTTTTATATACTGTAAGCAAAATCATAAAAACCTGTGAATATATGTTTATTATATATTTTATATTTTTAACTTCTTGTTTTAATCATGGTGTCTACTCAACTTGACCAATGAAATCCCCGACTTTTTCCCTGATTTCCCCTGATCATTTCCTAAAATTCCCCACTA